>PVLD010029621.1:0-17819 GCA_004027595.1 Dinomys branickii
TTTCTTTTCATTTAATAAAAATTCGAGAACCAGGTATGGTGGTGCACACTTGCCATCCCAGAACTCTGGGAGGCTGAAGCAGGACTGCAAGTTCCAGACTAGCCTGGGCAACCTGACGCTGGAGTCTCCCAGCCAGCTCTGTCACACAATTCAGGAGCCTCCTTACCTCCAAATCAAAGAACTCAACTTTTTAAATAGTTTCTGAATATTTCATTGTAGCTTTAGGGGCAATGGCTTATTCTAGTGGTTTCCTTTCATTAAATTTATTGTTAACTGTTGCGTAGAAACATAAAGGGTGATGTGTGCTCATGGGGCGCCCTGTGGGGCTCTGGGTATATGCACCCTTTAATGTGTGAGTCAGGGCAAATATGTCTGTCTGTTTGAACATAACATTGCCCTGTGGGAAAGCACGCACAATCGTCCCTTCTGCAGGCCACATGTAAAGTGGCAAATTGTCCAGTGTGACAGTGTCCAGGCTTGGTCTTTCCAGGATGGAGCGATTCCTGGAAGAACCCACATTAGCAATCGCTGAGGTCACAGAGCCAGTGCCAGCCACACCCGGTGGCATCGTCGCAATTTCCCCAAGGACCCTGGGGCTGTGACACTGGGCACTGTTCTTTCTGCGGAGAGCGGCTCTGCCTGTGGCGTATGGTGCAGGCTCAGGCAGGGTTCTGAGCCAGCACTGAAGCCGGAAGCCCTGTGTCCACCCATATGTCAGCAACAGAGGCCCGAGGTCCTCCATTTCTGGGAAGTGACCCATGGAGAAACTGGGCATCGCAGAGAGGTAAACTGTTCCCCTCTGCGACATTGGGTGTGGTTTAAATCACATCTATGCAGAGCAGCACAGGGTTACAGGTCTGGGGCAGGGATGACGCCCAGCAGAACCGAGAATGAAGGTCATGCTGGGCCCCAAGCGGTGACCAAGTTTTCGTGCAGGATGGGTGAGTGATTCAGCTCAGTAGAAGCAGGTGTGAGGCTGGGTTGGCGGTGTCAGCTGTGGTGCAAGATGCTATGGCCCTAAATCCACATGGCAACACAGGTGGCATCAACTACAGGGCCATACTGTGAAGGACTGGGGTAGATGAGGTCCCCACTAACCAGGAGCAAGTCCCACCCACAAAGCTTGGCTGTGCTTAAGGGTCGCAGCAGATCAGTCTCTCGAAGGGGAAAGGCTGCGATCTGTGCAGAGGGCCCTGAAGAGGAACACAAGGTACAGGATGCTGCTCTTCAAAGGAATCCCCAAGCCCCTGTTCCTGACTCCACAGCCACAGCCAGTGCTGTTCTGTCTCTGACCTGGTCCTGGGTGGCCAGGGGCTGCGGGAAGCCCTGAATGCCCTCTCAGCAAGAAACAGGAGTCTTGCAGCCTCTCTGTCCTATATCAGATCTGGCTTCCAATGCAGGGACTCCGGGCCTCAGCCAAAACAGGAAGTAGGGAAAATAACCTTTGTTTTGGTTGTTGTTTTTGCTGCTGAGCTGCATTTATAGTCCTTTTCATTTTTATTTATTTTACTCTTAGAGAAGGTCTCACCAAGTTGCTCAAGTTGGGCTTAAACTTGCAGTCTCCCACCTGAGCCTCCCAAGTAGCTGGGATTCCACTGGTGCGCCAGAAAAGTAACTGCAAATGTGCCTTTTGAGCTGCACCTTCCCTTGCCTGGACCAAAAGGGCAAAGCTTGTCTGACACAAACTCCTCCAACCCTTGTGAATCCTCTGTTCTTTACTGGGCGAACTACTGATGCGATGAGCTGTCCCCAAGCCTGATAAAAAAAACCCTACCCCTATCTTCACAATCTGTTTGTGAATCCTGAAACATGCCTGCAATCCCTCTCACCCAAACACTCCTCAGTGCCCACTCACGGCTCTGCCACGGGATGAGCTCCTGCCTCACCCACAGGGCTGGTGACCAGCACAGAGCAAATGGTCCCTGTACTGAAAGCCACGTGGGAAAGCCGCTCTCTGGGAAATCACAGGCACTCTTACCTTGGCTGCCTTTGCAAAAGAAGTCATACAGTCAGCATTTTGGGTATGATGAGAATTTAATGAAGTTTTAGACAAAACATCCAACTGGTCTACAGATCAAAGGTTGGCATTTCCCAGTGGACTTCATTGCTTGGAATTTTTTTTTTTTTAATAATGCTATCATTTTGATTATGAATTCATTCCTTAGCGATGTGAGTCAGTAGCCTTCTAAGGCTACACTTCGCCTGCTTCACTATGGGAACAGTGTGCGCTCGGGTATATTAAAGGAGGTCTGAGAAGGAAGTTCAATCTGCCTCCCTGGGTGGTGCCCAGGCAGACACGGTGGTCCTTACCCGCCAGACCTCCACAAGGCAGGGCAGTGGAAATCTCATTGGCCTCTCTTTCTCAGTTGCCCCTTCTCAGTTTAGTGCCTATTCCCAGGGTTACCTCCTACCCAGAGGGGGTTTACTTGCTGGAGGCGGGCATGGAGACTGTCGGTTAGGAAAATCTTCACATTTAGGAGAAAGTTTGGAACCTGAGAGAATCAACCTCTTCTGGGGACCTTCACTTAGGATGTGAGGGTTGGGAGCTGTGAAGCCCTGGGAACAAAGTGTTCAGAGAGACCTATCCCACACTTGTGCCGGCTGCCCCAGTCCAGCAGCAGCCCTGCCCTGGTCTCTGCAGTCCCAGTGTCTTGCTGGAGGCTCCGCTTCACAGAGTTCCCAGGGTTTAGGCAGAGTCACACACAGGACAGTGACAGGTACATGTTCTGAGAACTGGGTGTGGGTGATGTCAGAGAGAAGTCACACAGATGAGGATAGCCGGGATGTTCCTGGGGTGTCACCTCCCAGGGCACCACTGCCTGTGACTTTCATGTGACGTGTGTGGTGTGATTAGACTTGAAAATCAGAGTCCTCACTGGCGCTTCACTGTGAGCCACGAGGTCTTCATGCCACAAGCGTGTGGACGTACCCTGTGGGGAGCCCTGTGGTGTGTTGTCCCTGGGGACGTGGATGGAGCCACGTGTCCACTGCGGTTGTGGTGCACTGGGTCACCTCTGCTTACCTGCTGTCTGTACTTCAAGATCCACTAGGAAGGAGCCATGGTCTGTCCCCAAGTAACATTATCAACATGAATCTGAGGGAGACAGGTCCCCACATATGTGTGAAAGCCCAGCTGTGTGGGCAGCAACAAGGACAGCCAGCTGGGAGGCCCGGCCCGGGAGTCCTGGACAGTTAGGGTTCTTGGCTAATGCATTTCTTGGGCTCCATAAATAGGAATTTGGCAAAATGAGCATATTTGCCAAGAAAGCAGAATTTAAAAACCCTCATTTGAAGATTTCAAATGAGAACCCCAAACAAAGTGCAGATTCTCTGCTGGGAACCAGGGTGACAGATGCTGGTGAGGGGAACTGCCAGCCAAGAAGAGGGTGGGTGCCACACGGGTGCAGGCTCTGCTCTGCCTGGCTGGGTGCCCTGTGGCCTGGTGCACAAGCAGAGATGGCCAGTGGCCCACAGGCACCCAGGAAGCGGGTGCAGGGGTGCAGCCAGGAGGAACCCATGCTGCTTGCTGTCCAGGCGCTGCCCCTGGACAGAGAGCTCCCTGGCAGAGGCAGCTGAACTGAAACCCCAGACACCTCCCCGCAAACGGCCCTGGCTGCTCCCCTCACAGAGCACACTGTGCCCTGTGATGACATGGGTTAGTGCAGGGCAGAGCAGACATCAGAGGGCAGGGGCTCTGCACCTGCAGGCACGCAGGCTGGGCAAAGGCACTGTCCTGGGGTGCAGGGAAGCCTGCGGGAAGTGTAGAGTCTATGTGCATAAGTGTGTATGAGTCTGTGAGTCCAGTGGCAGAGATCCCAGTCCCTGCCGCCTACCCCGTGGTACTCTGGCCCCTCTGTGGTGGCCACAGCAGAGGGTAGGAGGACACAGCCCAGAGTCACAACCCTTCCTGTGGGCAGGTGGTGCTGGGTCGGCCGGTGCAGTACCTGGAACTTGAGCAGCCATGATTGGTGGGGTCTCTCACTCCACAGCTAGCTGTCAGTGCCTGTGGATGGCCGGGATGAGGCAGCTGTCACTCTCTCCCAGCTTCCCAGGTGCCCCATCCTGGTGTGTGGGTGACACAGAGATGCCACTTTGAGCAGAGGATGTGGTGCTGACCAGTGGCAGTGGCCTGGACGGGGGCCCAGCTTGCAATTCCTGCGGTGGCTGTGACTCACGTATTTGGGGATGAGCTGAGTTGCCACAGAAGCCCACATGTGAGTGGCCCTCGGTGCCCATGAGGTCATCATAGCCAGGACCGGCAACTGACCCTAGGGCACCTGGTCCCTTCTCTTTCTCATCACCCTCCACCTCGCACTCACCCTCAGGCCGGTGCTTGCAGGGCACCCTGCCACCAGGGTGAGGCAGCTGCAGAAACAAAAGGACATACTCTCCCATGCTCCTCAGCAGCTCTGGGTGGGGCTCTGCCAGCACGGGTGCGCCTGCGTCAACTGCCTCCTGCCTCCTTGGATACCCTTCATTGGCCCGCCTCCACCCTTCCACATGCACAAATGTGCGCACGCACACACACACACACACACACACACACACACACGCACACACTCTTCTTTGCAGCATCCAGCTGAGGGTCATTTGCACTTCTCCAGGATTCCTGATTCAGGAAATTCAGACACATTTAAGAAAAACACACCCTGTAGAACTCTAGACTCAGCATAGGCCTGCATCAGCCACCAGCTAAAGATTGGACCTGGGGTGTATGATTTGTTGTCTTGGAGCCACACTGTTCTCCCATGAAACTGTGGCTGGTGCTTCAAGCCCGTTTCATTTCCCCTCTAGTTCCTAGTTGTTCACAAGAGCAGAGAGAACTTGGCAGCTGAAGGCTTGAGAGTTTCACCTGCTGCCCTGAGCCGGAGTGTTCTTTCTTTCTTCTCCAACAGCTGGAGATCATTAACTGGGCATAAAAAAATGGTCTGCAGCAGCTTCTGAGATGAGGTGCTTGGTAGCCAGTGTTTGTGTGAATTCTGCAGGATTTATGAGTTGTGGAGCACAGGCAGCTAGATTTGCCAGGCAACCCCAAGGCTGGGTTGAGGAGGCTCAGGGTCCCAGAGCCTGCTAGGAGGAAGACAGCGTTTGTCATGGGACCTGGGGAACCCCAGTATAAGTGTCAGGGTGAACCC
Organism: Dinomys branickii; assembly: GCA_004027595.1. Taxonomy (NCBI): domain Eukaryota; kingdom Metazoa; phylum Chordata; class Mammalia; order Rodentia; family Dinomyidae; genus Dinomys; species Dinomys branickii. The sequence goes on from PVLD010029621.1 coordinate 5,136, forward strand.
AGCAGAGGAGGTACCTGCTTACAGCACCAAATATTCAGGTTTTGAGCTGAAATTTTACCAGAAGTAGAAAAGTGCTTTTCATTTTCAATGAATTGTAGGAATGTTATTCAGGCATTGTTATGGTTTGTGTCTCTGTGCCCCGAGGCCTCATGTAGTCACGGGGCAGCTTCTAGAGTTTGTGACTGATCCATGGTCCAATGCTGGGATTATGGATGTGAGTGCTACGCCCCCCTACAGTGGATAGTTTGCATATGTAAGGTAGAGAAAGAGGCTGCTTGCTGCCACTCCCCCCTTTTGCTGTTTTGCATTTGCTGTTTTCTGCCACCATGAACAGTTGCCCTCTGCCATGTCCACTCTGCCTTGAAGCCAACCAAGTATGGACTGAGACCTCCACAAACTGTGAGCTAAATCAACCTTTCTTTCCTCAATTTTGGGTGTCAGGGATTTTATCCCAGCAACAAGAAAAAAGTAACCAAGACAGGCATGTTTCAACCTTTGCCCCATCTTTCCAGGGTTAAGTTTCTCTGAATTCCTCAGAGAGGGGACAAGTCTATTAGACATGCTCAAAAGGCAGCAATGTTGTGGGACCAACAAATAAAACTCATTCTTCAGGAAGCGTACTGGAAATACTACTTTAAAGTTCTTTTTGCCATTAAAATTTTAGATTTCTGGCCAGGATATCATTCAAGCTGCAATTGTTCCCCTCAGTTTGTGGCAGAAAATACTCCCCAGCCGGTCTGTTAGTTGCCCAGGTAATAGTTCTGGTTATATTTCCTGTTACTTCTGTCTCTTAGAAATGGCTGGTCTCTGTGATGCACAGCTGGTCACTGATGCATACGGTAAGAACCAACTAAAGATGGCCGAACACTCTGCTTCTGTACTTGCTGCTTGCTTATCCCATATAAGCCCCAAATCACCAGAGATCAAGACTTGACATTCTGGGAATGATCCGCATCAGTGCCTGTCAATGTAAAATAAATCTGCCTCCAAATCCTGGGTATCATTTTGGTGTTTCTGCTTGCTGTTGCAAGTTCATGTGGTAATAAAATAGCATCCAAGAATTTCAGCTGTGTTTATACAGATATTTAGGAAAGCTTTAAGTGTCTCTTAAGTTTGTAGATACAAATTTCTGCTGCTCCCCTCTGGTAGATATTTCACACTTTGGAGAGAATTATGTCATAATGGGCTTCTGCCATCCTTTGAAGATGTCCTTCCAAGGTCCCTAAGGAAACTTCACCTTTGCATGGCAGAACTGAAGAAAGGCCACTGGGAAGTGACCACATGTGAGGGCTTCACCCTGGCGAGAGGGGCTGGGGCATTCATGAGGGGGCTCCTGCCATGTGAGGACACAGCGAGACAGTGCCACCACAAGGCCAGGACCTCTAGCTGACACCAAGTCTTTGGCATCTTAGCCTTGGATTTTTTGGCCTTTGAGGCTCTCCTCAGGCCATAGTAAAACTGCAACTTAATCCTCTCAATCATAACTTATTATTATAGGTTTTTGTCTGGAATGGTATAGTTGGTCGTTTTTCTCCCAAGCCCCAATTTTTGCCTTAGACTCCAGACTCACTAACCCCGTTACTCCCCTGGGACTTCCGTGCAGACGTCTGTTTGTCGTCTCTCCTTAACAGGACCAAAACTGAGCTCCAGACACCTTCTACTCCTGCCCCTCTCAGATAATTTCACATCTCACAGAATCTCAGGCAAGCAGGCACTCAAGTGCCACATCCTGGAACTTGTCCTCGCCATGCACACCAGGCTCCTCTTCCCAGCGGTTCCCACCTCTCACTTTGATCACCTCACTGCCCTGTCCTGGTCCAAGCCACCGACTCTGCCGAGTGACTCTCCTGGAATTTGGTGTCCACACGCTGTCCAGAGTGCTTTTTGACACATTTCTTTGCTTAAACCACATCTCTGGGAGAGAACCAGATGTCTTTACATGGCCCTACAGGGGCTCATAAAATGTATAAGACATCAGGAGTCATAATTCTTAAAATATATGAGCCCAATATCAACACAAATTTTTCTCACAGTATCTTTGCTCAGAATTTCAGCAATTATGTTAAAATTATATGAACTTTAACATAATAATAACTGGAAAATCCCCCAATACTTGGAAACTCAAAAACTCTGTGAAAGAAGTACTCTCAAGAGAACTCAGAAAACATTTTATCTGAAAAAAATATTCCCTTCTTTTTTACTTCTTAAAGTAATTGAAACAAAATTAGTATTGTCACTCTTCTTTGAATGTTTGGAATTCCTGATGTGGTCTCTACATAGAATTTTCTTTAGAATAAGGTTCTGAACTACAGATTTGATTTCTTTAACTGATATAGGACTGTTCAGGTTGTCTATTTCATCTTGAGTGAAATTGTATTTTGTGAACTTCATTGATTTTATTAATCCTTCATGAATCATTGATTTTTCTCTTTTTATATTTTCAGTTTTGTTTATAATATATTATGTCATTATTTATATTACATTATTTTAGTAACAAGTCATTCTTTTTCCTGTGTTTCAGGTTTATGTTCTTTTTTCTGGTTTCTTGATGCAGAAGTTTAAAATAATGGTTTGAAATCTTTCTTCTTTTCTAATAAAAGCCCTGAATTTTGCTATAAATTCCCCTCTCTGCACTGCTTTAGCTATATCCCATGACTTTTCATAACTTTCTACTTTATTATGTTTAAATATTTTCTAATTTCCTGTGAGACTTCCTCCTTGACCTATATAGATATACACATTTTTTAATCAGGGTGCTGTCCACTTCCGAGTATGTGGCACTTTTCAGCTGTTACTGTTAGAGTTCACATAGCTTTAACATGATTGCAGAAACTGTGAACAGGGACATGTTGGGACAGGGCACTCATCTCTGCTCAGAGCCCCGGTGGTTGTGTTATGTCCTTTTATTGCCAGCGGTTTATTTCTCCAAGGACCTAGGTATGCTCATTCTTCCGGGGCGCCGTTCCTGGCTCAGTCACCCAGGGCTCTTCGACTGCTTACTGTACAGGGGACGTCCCTGCTGAGTCTTGCCTCCTGCCACATTGCTCCGCTCCCCACTTCCTGCTTTCCTCACATGCTTCCCACAAAGCCCTCTGCTTGGTGAAAACAGATCTGCTGCAATCTCAGCTCTCCAGACACCTGGGCTGAAGGCATGGAGGGAGGCTGGCTGGACTTTAGGGGCCACTGACCCTCAGTGCCCTCCTCTGGGTCCCTTGTGGAGACCCTGCTGCTCCCCAGTGCCTAGTTGGCAGTTCATTTTCCCCTCCCAAGTCCCTCTGACAGTTCCTGACTGATGCTCTATAAAAACTAACATTAAAATGTTCATTGCAAATGCAGCTTCCCTCCAGAGTGGCCCATGGCCTTGGCCGCTGAGGGTCAGTTGATGGAATTGTACTGCTGGTGCTCTGCGGGCTCTGCGCACACTTGGAGCTCAAGCAAGAGCTCGCTTTCTTTTTCTCTTTTCCGCTGCTGACCCCGGGGATGTTCTCAGAAAATGAACTGACATGTTCTTTAGCCAAAAAACCCTACTCAGGAGACAGGCTAGCATTTCTCCAGAGTTGTGTATGGGAGCATGAGAGACCAATGGGAAAAATTCACTTTCAAAGAGCACTGGGGCCCTGGGACTCCAGCCCGGATGTCCAGAAAAATAGAGAACAAATATTAACATCTTAACTGAAGGAGAAACCATCACTAAGGACGCCACGGACATTAAATGAATGAAAGGGAATATGATGAATAACTAACTTTCCCAGATGTAATAACTTAGATAAAAATGACGAATCCCTTAAAACACGAAAACTATCAAAACTCACATAAGAATAATAGGTAACTGGAATGAACCTATATGCAGTACGAACGTTGAAGTGATACTCAGCTACTTTGTATGAAAGTAACCACCAGCTTCAGAAGATTTCATGGATGAAGTCTCAAAAAGACACAAAGAATGAACAGTATCAGCCTCCTGCAGTCTCCTTGAGAAAACTGCTTCTAGCTTGTCTGGAGACCAGCTCCACCCTGTACCCAAGCGGGAGGAAGATGTCGCAAAGAAGGAAAGCTAGAGGACAAGCATCTGTCATAGGCAGAGGCGCCACAAACCCTTAGCAAGCCGGGCGGCATGGTCCGCAGCAATGATCCCAGGATGGTGGAGGAGGAGAAGGCAAGTAACGCCTTAGTGAGGATCTGTCCCAAAATAGAAAGTAAGAAGGAGCTGGGGATTAAACTCAGTGCAAAGGCCCTGGGCTTAATTCCCACCACACAGCACACACATACATGTACACACACCAAAAAAAGCCTTGAAAAATATTAGGGAATCAAACCCAGCAGTGTGTTTTAAAGGGTTAATGCCATGCCGAAGCAGATTGATTTTTGCAAGGGTGATTTAAAATTTAAAAAAGCAATTCAGGTAATCCATGATGCCGATAGGCTAACTGAGGCAGAAAGACCACTTGACAGAGCCAACAGCTCTTTATGATGAAAACTCTCGGGAAGCCAGGAGTGCAAGCTCCATACCTTCACGAAGAACACCTACCAGAAACTCTGCCTGTGAGGTTGTGCTGCGAGTTGGGAAACCACTCTGCCAGGACCGGGCACAGAGCACGGATGGCCTGGCTGCTCAGTGCAGCATCAGCCCAGGGTGCAGCCAGTGTAGTACTAGGACTAGAGAGCAAAGGAGAGGGAGGCCGGCTGGGGGACAGGGTGAAACTGTCTCTGTTCAGAGAGGGTGTCAGACAAGAAAGAACACGGTTGCTCTGGAAGGTCCTCTGGCAGTCTGGCCGCAGTGCCCCACACTTCTGGGCCTCTTGGGACTGTGCCAGGATGGCGTGCATGCCAGAGCTGGAGAGCAGGGCACATCGTGTGGCAACAGTCCCCACCTGGGCCTCTGGCGGGCTCGAGCACACCCCGTGCTGCTTCTGAAAAGGATGCCACTGCAGCACGTGGCGGCGCAGGAAGGCTGGCCGTACTCAAATGCCAGCTTGCATTGTCTAGATGGCAGCCCTGTGCTGAAGCTCTGTGAGTGCTCTGCTTGCCACCAGCCTGGCCAAACTCCCGCCACACGCTCCTCATGCAGTACAGTGAGGTTTACTCTGGCTCAAGGTTCTGGGGGATCAAGTTCAGGGGTCCTTGGGCTCGGGCCAAGGGTGGGCGGCACACAGAGTGTGTTTTGGGCTGAGCAGGCCTCTCTCCAGCCTGGAAGCTGAGAGGCCCTGTGAGATCAGGATCTCACAATCCTCTAAGGGCTCCCGGTGACCGAGGGGCCCCACCCTGGGAACCAAGCTTTTATGCATGGCTTTGGGGGATACCCGCACCATTTCAGCCCTCCCAAGTGCCGTGGCAGCACTCTCTCATAGGCTGTGCTCTCCAGGAGTTGTACCCTGCAGCCCCGGGGCCAGGGTGAGTGGCCTTGAGGCCCTCTGTGGGATGTAACCTCACCTGGCTCAGGCTGGAACCCACCGCGGCTACAGGAAGCCAGGAATTTAACTCCTTCTTCATCAGGATGTTAATTCTTTATTAGAAGGACGATGTCATCGTTTTCAAAACTCTAAAGTTATGACTTGTAGCCAAACATGAGTTGAGCACATATCTCAGAATTTATGGAACTTAATTAAAGAGGGAGCCAGTGAGATGTCATTAGCAACTCAAAAAGCATTTTAGAAAGGAAAGCATTCTGTGGAAGGCAAGGCTGCTGCCTCAGACTGGAAAGTGGTCAGTGCCCACAGGACCACGAACAAAGCAGCCCTTATTCCTGTGAAACGCAGAGCCTCTCCTCACAAGTGGGTTACAGAAAAGGTTAGAAAGATGACATTTTCTTAACTCTCATTAAGAATTATAAGATAAATTTGTCGTCTCCAAAGAGAGAAAGCCAAGTTTCAAGCTTTAATAATGCAATATTTGACAGGAAGAGTTTCACAAGATTTTCCCCTCCTTATGAATAAGTCCATAAAAAATGAGCCAACTTTGGCACAATTGTGGTGTGTTTTTCTGTGTCATTCGACCCACTATTATAAATCAAAGCAAATGAAACTCTCTGCAAACCCTCGACAGCTTTCCACTTCCTTTGGATCTTGCTTTTCTGCCTTATCTCATGCTCTGGAAGAGATGGGCCCCTTCACACAATCTGCCTTTCCCTGCTGGGTAATGGGAGGGCCTTACCTGAGCACACTCCTCACAAGCAGCCTCACAGCTCTCTGCTGCTGTGGCTCATGCTGACTCTACTTCCCACTGCGACCCAGACTTTCACAGAGAAAAACCTGGGAGTGGGAAGTTCCAGCAGATGAGCATAGCTCACAAACACACTGGGCACTGTCCTCAGCAGCCACACATCCCCTCTGCCCGTGTGCAGACGAGCAGCAGGAGTTCGTGAGGCTAACCCTGGAGGAGGTAAGTGGTCAGGCACTGACAGTCCTGGGGGACATTTGCAGCAACCTGACAGAAGCTAATTGAAACAGCAGAACTTCACACAGGAAACAGTCTTGAACAAAGCATCATGCAGGAAAACTAGTGAAGAGAAACCTGACACGCCAGGACACACCCACTTGGGTATAAGCACCAGTTCATTCTCGGTAGAGAGGATCCCACTGCACAGATGGGCCAGGGCCTCAAAACTCATGAATCAGCTGGACTGGGCTGGAGGGGTCCAGAGGTTTTGCACCCACATCTGCGTGTGTCTGTGGGGTATTTCTGGAAAATAGTAATGCATGGACCATGGGCCAAGTGGGGCAGGCTGTCCTTGCCTGGGCTGGTGGGTAGCTTCTGGTCCCTTGAAGGCCAGAACAGAACAAGAAGCTGAGAAATGGGAGGCTGAGGCAGGAAGGCTGCAAGTGTAAGCCCAACCTGGATAACATGGTTGCCTTACCAAGACCCTGTCTCAAAATAAAAAAGAAAGAAAGGGCTGGGGATGGGGCTCAGTACATGGCACCTGGGTTCAACCTCCAGTACTGCAAATAAAGTAAAATAAAATAGCTGGGCAAGAAAGAGCCTCCTTTTCCCAGGCTCTTCAAGCAGTATGTCTGTCTCCTGTCTGTGGCCTCAGACTGAAACTTATGTCTTTGGTCTCCCATTCTCATGCTTGTGCCACAGGGCCCGGGGTTTCAGTGCACAACCACCTGGGCAACACACACACACACACACACACATGCACGCATACACGCATGCACGCACGCACATGCACACATGTGCACATACCCTGCTGCTTCTGATTCTCTGGGAAGCCCTGTCTAACACAGGTAAGTGAATAAACCAAAAACCTAAAAAGAACCTCAGTAATTTTAAAATCTAAAGATCGAGAATAAAGAGAGGTTTCCTCAATTTATGAAGAAAGGAGGAACCGCTGCAAACCTCCTCTGCCACACACACAGAGGCATCCAACTCGGGTCCCTCTGGCCTCGTCCTGTCCAGTGGCCACGCCCTGTGCCTCCCTTGTGCCCCTCCTCCTCTGCCAAGTGCTGGACACTGCATCCTCATGTCACACCCAGCTCTCCACCGGACCCCAGAAGACACTTTCTTACAAATATTTTACAATAAACATTTGTAAATGAAGGAATGGTTGTCTTGTCCCCAAAGTTAATATAAATAAAATACAATAAATAGAACTGAAGTTTACCACAGTGAAACAAAACATTGTACTGGGGCAAAAAGTGTTACATTTCAGGCTTCACAGTGACAGGAAGAAGTCGGAGTGGCACCCGAGCCCCATGTTGTTGCAGTCACACAGGTTGGTGGTGCTAGGTTTCAGTCTCATTTTCCATTTGCCACCTTGACTCACTGTCCTTGTGCTTGGGCAGCTGGGCACCCCCTCTAGTGCTCTCCTACCTTGCTCTGAGATGCGAGACCATCTCTCTCTGTCTCTCTCTGGACTGTGATCTTCTTGAGGGCAGGGACAGGGATGGGTTTCGGTCTCTGAATCCTCTGTTTTCACGTGATAAGCACAAAGCGCCTACTTGTAAGACGTCCCACCCCTCAGCTGTAGCGTCTCACAGCCCCAAGTCCACACCCTTCAGCCCACCATCGATGGGTTCTGGACCAGCCTGGATGCCCCATGGGATTTCCTGCCGATTTCCACATGTATATAAATGTCGTTTATTTAACAGCTATACAGATCCTGTGGATACAGGTCTATTTCTATCCCCTTGTTCCCCTGGGGAAACTCCAGTACAGAAAGGCTCATTGTCCCACAGTTCCCATGGCAGAGCTATGACTTGAAGCCTTTTGCGACAACCTGCACATTAACTCTATTCTTTCCTTTAAAAAAGACAGGCAATGAAAGGAGATAAAACACAGTAAACGTCTGCGGTTAAAAAAGCCCAGGATGAATAATTCAAAGGACAGCTTTCCTAGAAGATGTGGATTGCTGGGCTTTAGCAAGGGAATCCCTCCACGCGGAGAGTGCACAGTTTCCTTTGATCCCGGGGGCAACTGAGAGCTTTGTTCCCTCAGCTGCTGACACAGAACAGGGTCCCTGAGTCCCTCTGTTCCCTGCATCCAGCAGGGCCACTCCCCACGCCACACTCCTCATCCCAAGCACACGCCTGGGTTTCTTGTGTTTAAGGTTTTCTCCACCCTTCACAGAGCTGCCTGATTTCAAGCGCTCATGTACAGCAGCTGTGTTCTTAGTAGGGGTTCATGGCTCTGCCAGTACGGTGTCTGCCAGGAGCACCTCTGCGTGAGACGCAAAATCTAAAGATCGAGAATAAAAGAGAGGTTCTGTCAATGTATGAAGAAAGGAGGAACCACTGCAAACCCTGTCACTCACACAGCCTCAGGGGTCACAGGGCCCCGGGCCTCCCTCAGAGGACTCCCCGCCCAGGAGCCGAGGCTCCGTGCCTTTCCTGGTGTCTGCACTGGGGACAAGTGCTGCTGCTTTCCTGGGTGACACGTGGAGCTGTGACCCGAGTGGGGGAGGTTAGGGGCTGTACTCTGGAGCGAGGTTTGGCGAGATTGCCTCTGGCCTGAGCTCTTTGTTAACTGCGAGCACAGAGACCTCTGGGAAGCCAGCGCCCTGCTCCTAGGCTGGGCCTGAGACACAGTTCTCCTTGGCTCATGCCGTCATGTGGCTGGACCCCTTGCACTGACCACAGGGTGGCCTAGCCTCAGCCCCATTACACGATGCCAGCTTATTGGGTAAGTGGCCCTGCTGCAGCTGTCTGATGAGGGCTCAGCAGCACCTCTGGCCTGGCTGTGTGGCCTCGCACCCTGGGCCTGAGGAGGCCAGTGGACTCTGTGTGCGGCTGTGTGCTGGTGTGTGTGCTGTACACCGTACCTGTTGGAGACTGAGGACGTGCTTTGGTCCTGCCGAGCTGGGCTTCAGCTGTCACCATGTGGGCCTCCCTTGGGATGGGCTGTGTCGGATGCAGCAGCCTCAGATACCGGCAGCAAGTGGGATACCCACGTGGTCCAGACCTCGCCACCCTGCCCTGTGCCTGAGGTGGTTTCGACTTGCTGGGGGGTGGAGGCAGAGGCCAAAGAAGCCCCAGCCACTTGCACAGGCACCGGGGAAGTCGACATTGATCCAGGCTGTGAATTATTCATGATTTCTTTACAGTTACCTTGATAGAAGCCCTCTGCCTCCAGCTGGCCCAGGTGCCCCTGGCCCTCCTCCTCCATGAGAGCCGCACACCTGTGTCCCTGAGGCTCACTGACCATGTTATCCACAGCATGACACAGTTTACCTCCAGTCTATTGCTATTTTATCTGACTATTTTAATCATTCTTCTTTAACGCTTGCGAGCACTGTGGTAACAGGTCCTTTGTAGTATCTACTTGCATGTCGGTGAGGGATTCAGTTCACACAACGGTCCTGCTCAGTGGTGTAGACGCTGTCTGTACACAGAACCCACTGTGTGCCTGCCTCACAGCACAGCCACAGCGACAAGTCAGGGCAGCACGCTCTCCACCGCTGGACTCGCGCCCCGGGGTGGAACTTCTTTGTTTGCCACTCTGATGGGTGGAAGAAGGCAGAGCCCTTCCTTCTCAGCAAGTGTTTCTTTGCTGTGGATGGGCTCGATGTGCGCTCTCTTCATATTGATTATTTGAGTTGCTTCTTAAGTCGCTTCCCCACCCAGCCACTCAGTGCTTCTTACTTCCAGGTCACGATCTCTGGGCTGGAACTGTAGACGCTCCTGTGCCCCCTGCACCACCTCCCGGCTGCTTCTCCTGATTCCTGACTGCAGCTTCCCTCCTCTGTTTTGCTTTCTCTTCCTGCTGGACACAGTGGACCTAGGCGGCAGCTGCCGTCCCAGGGACCCATGCTCCTGCTTGCACTCTCTCTTCTGGCTTAGTAGGAAGAATGTGGAAAAAAGGGGAAAACTTATGGAAAGTCCAAGAAATGTCACTGGCAGATCCAGATGGTGACCGGAGCATGGGGGAGGCAGGTCGTTCATTCTTCTGCTCTCCCCTGAAGTCTAGGAACTGACAGCTACAGTCCTATGTGTCTTGTTTAGGCCATTAAAAATTGTAGTTGAACTTGAATTGTTTATGACACGTGCAGCGTACAAATAAATTGCAGAAATGTGGTTTTTAAAAGCTCTGAAGCCTTAGAAACGCAATAGGCCTTGAAGTCACTCTCCTGCTCAGTGCACTGAGGTAACGCAATGTACTAAATGGACTTCTGACATAAAATAGATAGAAAGCAGCTGTCCAGCCCCACCTGAGCCCCACTAGAGGGGCGGGCATTTCCGGGCAGAAGCCTGGTTAGTGAGCTCAAGGGCTTCACCCATGGCTGCCCACGCAGTGGGTCAGGGTGGGCCCAGGCACTGCCTGTTCCTGAGGGTTCTACCAGGTGCTTGCGCTGGGGACACAGACATCTGCCTGGACCAAGAGTGGCCCATGGCATGGTTCCCTTCCCCTTCCACTGCTGCCTGTGATGCTCTGTTGGACTAACAGCACTGCTGAGCGCTTCTCCTAAAGCCATCATCCGTGAAGCCCTGGTGTCCCCTGGGCTTCCAGACTAGATGGCCAGTTTCTGTCCTCTGCAGGCTTTCAGGAACACTGGCTGTGCTGTCACCTGCACACAGCCCCTTACCCCCCCTACCCTCTCCACCAACACTCGCAGTATGGCCTCCAGTTCACCCACCACTTGTCACATCACTATGAAATGGGCTCCTGACAGCTCAGCTTTACCTGCTCCCTGTCCTGTGGGAGATCTTCCTGGGTTCCACAGAGCTTGTACCTGCTCCCCCCCGCCCACACACTTACATCTGATGTGCAGGTCTGCCCAGCATCCTAGCTTGCTTCCTGTCTGGTTTCCACGGCTCCTGAAGCTCAGCTGGACTGTGCTTGCCCTCAGACATGGCCCACACTTCCTGTCCCATGTGCACACACTATTCTTCCCCACAAATAGTCTTGGCCCCAGTACTCACAGTCACGACCTGCAGAGGCCGTGTGTGTCACACACATTCTGCTGTGGGAATCCTCATCCTTCCCTGGTGGAGGGACCATGGCTATTTCTTAAGTGGTGGAGCTGGACTCCAACATGCAGGTCCAAGGAACAACTCTGCCTGTCTAAGTTCTGCGCTTTGCTGTCTTCATGAGCACAGTGGCAGCAACAACCACCCCCCTTTGTCTTTGACCTCAGATCTCTGGCTTCCGGGAAGAGAGTGGAAACATGAGGGCAGGCGAGCACACAGCTTCCAGTGTCCCCCGCACATCGTTGTGGCTGCTGCTGCTGTCAGTTCCTGTCTGGCCCCCAGGAGAGACAGTCACATGGTTGAATAAGAGGCTATGCACAAGGGAGGCACGTTGGCATTCTTACCACCCTTGCCAGCAACCTCCCAGATGGGAGAGTATTACCCAGTTTTTTTTTTTTTTAAAAACATAAAAGTACAAAAACATATTGACAAACAGACACCAATTATCATAAAAAATAGTACAATCACAACTAATCTATAGACAAGGTGATATGGTCTCAACAGTGCTTATTGCTTTATCCATTGATATCTTCGAATTGTAAATGTATGAACCCATATACAGACATTCAAATTTAGTCAGACAATTAATCCTCTCAACAACAGAAAAAACACACACAAAAAAAATCCAAAGACAAGAAACAAAACAGGCAAACAACAACAACAGCAACAACATCAACAACAAAAAAACACCACTAGTTGCTGCTTTACATATTGATATCTTCAAAGTGTGTGTTCAGGATAACACATACAGACATACAAGATTGATCAAATAACCCGTCATCGATTATTGCTTAGCATTAAGTGATATAATGCAATAGTAGAACCATGTTAGCCCTCCTGCATATATGTATATTCATATGTACATACATACATTTTTGTCTTTTTCTTTTCTCCTTTCCTTTGTCCCATCTGTTCTTTGTTTTTGAACAGATTTCCTTTATGTGTCTTAGTTTATATTCCCACCCTCGGGTTCTTACACCAGTGATACAATACGTTGCCTGCACATGTATCCCTGATTTATTTCACTTAGGAGTATGGACTTCAGTTTTGTCCACTTGCCTACAAAGTCCCCAAAACTGTCTCTCTTTATAGCTGAATAATATTCCATTATATAAAAATGCCACAATTTTTTAATCCAGTCTTCTGTGGATGGGCACTTGGGTTGCTTCCACATTTTAGCTATTACAAATTGTGCTGCTATAAACATGGGTGCACATATATCAGAGTGATATGATGCTTTCAGATCTTCTGGGAAAATACCCAGAAGAGGAATAGCTGGTTT
>PVLD010029622.1:0-17826 GCA_004027595.1 Dinomys branickii
CACACACTTCTCCTACACACTTCTCTCACACACTTCTCCTACACACTTCTCTCACACACTTCTCTCACACACTTCTCTCACACACTTCTCTCACACACTTCTCCTACACACTTCTCTAACCCACAGTCTGCCTGCTGTAGACAAAACAGGAGCCTTCTGTGAGTGTGAGGCTCTGGGCCACGGCCCCTCCTAGTACAGGGGGCGGCCAGGCTCACGGAGACCTAAGCTGGGCGTCTGGAGGGCCTCGACGGAACTGCTGTCCAGCAGCACACACCAGGCCGCTCAGGGCCGGGAGCTGCACCGAACACCAAGGCCCCAGGAGCCTGGGCACAAGCTCGCCGAGGAGATGCTGAACAGCGGGCAGATGGACAGCGTCACGCAGCGGCTAACGGGGATCTATGCTGCCAGGTGAGGACTGGGGGCAGGGAAAGCGGGGAAGTGTGTTACTAGACTCATTAGTCTGAAGATCTGGAACAAAATTCTGGTGCTGCCACAAAATAGGCAGATACTTGCTAAGATTATACATGAAGTACCAGCCAGTCTTTAAAATTCTATTTGTTTCTGGTTAATGTAAATTTAAAACACAAAATAACAAAACTGTCTTATTTTTTCAGTCAAAATGTTGAGACATGATAGTAGATTCAACCGTAATTTATATCCTGTTGACATCTTTTTTGTAGGCCTTTAAAGGCACAAAAACAGGTTTGTCAACAAAACAAGTACTGTTTATATTTTATTAGGATTTACATTGTAGCTCTTTAAAATTTAATGTTTTTCCAATACAGAAATGAGTTTCTTTTCACACATAAAACAGGTAACAGTACTTAAAGTTTGTGATAGAGAAGGAAATACTAAATTATGTTTAATATCAAATATACTTGAGAAAATTGGTAGTGATTATGCCTTAACAAGTATGCCATTTAGCCATAGAAATTTGAATATATAGGTTTTATTATCATGAAGTATCATACAAAGTGGTGAATAGTTTCTACCTCTTTAACTCCTCTGGAATGGCAGGGCAATGCAATAAAAACAAGCAGGTGGCTCGATCAAATAAAACATGCTGTAGAACGTGGGGCCTGTGTAGCCACGTAGAGGCTATAAAAAAACCTTTAAAATAATATCACAACAGTTGTGTACTTGCTGGGAAAGGGTCATCATATTCTCAAAGCAGACAGGCATTTCTTTCTCTCTGAAATTCTGTCTCACAGGTAAAACATGTTTTTATACACATAATCTCATTTGCTTCTCCATTTTCTCCTAGGCTGTATAATGACTATTTTGTGTATCCCTCCATCTCTACCCCAAACTCCCTTAGAAAATTGTTTCTCTTTATCAGAATATGTCATTATCTTTGAAGCACAACGATATGTCTGCAGTCTTTTGGGTAGTGGTTAAGAGAATGGGCTCTTTATAAGCCCTACTTGGTAAGTCCCATAGTGTTTGCTAAAAGGAGTAAGAGAATATATGTAAAATACCTTTCATTACCAATTGCTGAAACTCATCAAAATCAATGGTTCCAATTTTTTTCTTTTTTGGTATTGGGAATTGAACTCAGGATCTTGTGCTTGCCAGGCAGGCACTGGTGCAGCTGAGCTGTGTCCCCGACCCAATTGTGCCAACTTTTGAACACGTTCTATTTTTCCAGATCATTCTCTCAAATCCACTATCCCAACAAGACCTATCCAATACCTCTTCACACTTCCTGATACCGGTCAGATCTGCTTTTCCCTGATTAATGAGGGATCATGGCTACTTCCCCGCACTCACCCTCAACGTGTCTTTCTGCCATTTCACTTTTTGGCAAAAACATAACCCAGATAAAATCTAACCCCTTGCTTATTCCCTACCAGCACCTATGCATTTAAAAAAGGATAGAGGAAAATATACAGTCATATATACTGGTGTCATTGTAAAAGTTCCGGTAAACGTACAGTATCTCTGTTACCCAGAAAATCAATTTTTCTTTTTTTTTGTTGTTTTTGGTCTCTTTGAGACAGGGTCTCACTATGTAGTTCAGTCTGGCCTTGAGCTCACTTTGTAGCTGAGGCTGGCCTCAAACTCACAGTGATCTTCCTGCCTCAGCTTCCTAAGTGCTGGGATTACAGGCGTGCGCCACCACACGTGGCTTCAGAAAATCAAATTTAAACCTAGACAATTTACTGCTCCCCCTTCTGCACTTTTCAAACCCGACTCAAACTTCAGCACTACATCTTGTTTGCCCTTTCAGCTGATGGCCTTACTTACTTCAGACTATCTGTGAAGGCATGTAGCGACCAACCAGCATCTGTATTTACACAAACTGCTTTCCTTAACAATTTATCTGTTTGTGCCTAGCTAAAACCAAACCTTGACTTACACATTAAATTCTCTTCTCTCTCCAATAGGTATCACACTAGCAATCCACATTTGTGCCTTCTCACAGATTATTCTCAACTGCGTACAAAAATGTTATTTCACCAAATATTCACAACAAAACCTTTAATTATACTTCTCATTATTTGTTTGTTCTCCTCAGAAAGACTTCTGTAGTTAGTACCAGTTTCTCTCATCATATTCTCTCGAGCTAAGTCAAATCATGTTTTTATGCCTATTAGTTCACCGCAGCTGTACTTGAAGTTACCAATAGTCTCCACACAGCTAAACGCATGGATCAATCTCGGCCTACTTGACCTATTAACAGAACCACACACAATTGATGGCTCTCCACTCTTTAAGCATTTTGCTTTTTCAGTAACATTCTTCTGGTTTTCCTTGTTCCTGATCATCTCTGTGGCCTTTTACATTTTAACTTCTAAATATTAGAATGCTGTAGGACTCAGCCCTCGCATATTTTCTCTTTCTACATTTACTGCTTGAGGATCTTATTTAATCTGACAGCTTTAATTCTATTTCTTTTCCTGCTTTCTCCTTTTTTAACTAGTAGGTTCTAATAATTCTCAAGTGAACTTTGGTGCTGTGAATCAGTTCCCTAAATTCTACTTCATTTGTTTTTCAACCTGACATCTGACTTTTCAATCATCCTTCCAATTACTCAGGCCAAAACCCAAACCCCAGACAAAATAAAAACAAAACGAAAAAACCTGAAGTTATTCTTTGTGCTCTTTTTCTGTTGCACATTCACATTCAGTCTACAAGCCACTCCTATTGGCTCTACCTTCAGAATATATCCAGAATCCAAGCACTTCCGAATTCATCCACTGCTGGCTCTTGTACCAAGCCAATGCTGTCACATGCATCACTCTAGTGCTTCTATTTCAAATCAACAGCCAGAGAGATGTTTTAAAACATTCCTCTGCTCAGAGCCTTCCAGTGGCTCCTTACTTCGCTCACATTAAATCCAGTTCACACCAGGCATGATGGTGCAGGCCTGTAATCCCAGCACTCTGCTCTGAAAGCTGAGCCAAGGAGAATCACCAGCGTTCAAAGCCAGCCAGGAATATAGAGTGAGGCTCTGTGTGAGAAAAGAAAGAGAGAGACAGAGAGAGAGAAAGAGAGAAAGAAAAGCCAACTTACACTTACCTATACAGCCCTATGTTACCTGACTCTTATTTACCCACGCTTCTTCAGCTCTGTCACTCCAGGACACGCTGACCTCGTAGCTAATCCCTGTACTTATCAGCACGTTCCTTTCTCAGGGCATGTGTTTTAGGAGTCACCTGTCTGCATGACCCTTCTCCATTTCCCAAGACATCTCTACCTTCCACCTCCTTCAATGTCTGCAGGCAGATGCTACCTTTACACTGAAGCTCACCTTGATCATCTTACTCTGCTTTTTCTTTCTGCGTTCCTCTTCTGTACTCAAAACTTACTTTTAAAAAGTTACCAGAATATGAACTATATTCAAAGAAGCAGATTTTGATGTATTTTATTTACTGTTATATCTGGAAAACCTAAAACAGTGTCTGACACATTAAATATTTATGACATGCTAGCTCTTTAGTCAAAACAATAAAATTTAACTCTTCACAAACTGTTACCTGATTGGAACGGTCTGTTATTTTCCTTTTCTTCACATACGAAGGTATGCTGCAGCGGTCTTTTCTCATCTTTGTTAGGAGTGAAGCGTTTATTATTTTCACTGTTTGGTGGTTCCAGCATACTACTGTTTCTTAACACTCGCTCTTGTTTGTCACGCAGTACTTTTTCTTTCATTCTCTGAAATACTTTTCCTGGTGATTCATAGGCTGCTTTGTTCTTTAGTCCAAGGTTACTGGGCTTTATAGCGCTGATATCAAGATAACTATTAGAGGTGGCAGGCTCTGTTAGCATGGTAGATTGAAATACATTTTTATTGTTAGAAGTTGTCTTTTCTAGAAACTGATTCTTTTTATGGTTTTTCAATTTTAAAGAAGACTTCTGATATTTCACCAAATCTTTTATAGGAGTAAGTGTGTCTGCAGGAATACTGTCAAAAAAGATTGCATCCATGGGCATATTTCTTCTTTGAGAAGACATCTCTGAAGGTAAGTGAATTCCTGGATGTTTCAAAGGTGTTGCAATCATCTTGATAAGCCAGTATCAACAAGATTCCTCTGAGAGAAAATTCAAACACAGTTTTCAGGGTAGAACTTCAGCAGGGACCCAGAAAAACCTGTAGTTAATGTGAAATCAATCTTTATCATGCTCTGGTAGAGAAAAAGTTTACAGCTTATTTGCTTTCTGTAACAACATTATAGTAACTGAAAAGTTTAATTCTTCATAACAACACTGGATAATCCTAGAGTTCACAAATTAGACTGGGATTTTAGTTTTTTGTTAAAGTCTTACTTTTATTATTTTTCAATAGAAGAGTTATTTGGTCTTTAAATTTACTTCTTTCAAAAAAAGAAAAAAAGCAGCATTCAGAAAAAAAAGCAGCATTCACTAAATGATGAGCTTAATAGCTGTAAGATCTGAATTTTGAAAATCTGTTTTTGAAATTTATTTGAACATCAAGTCTTGGAGGTTTCAATTTAATATTTACTTAAAAAAGAAGTAGCCAAAAAAAAAAAAAAAAGAAGTAGCATCTGCATGACACTATATTAAATTATAAAATATTTAACTTTCACAAATGTGGTTTTCCCCTTTACCCATTCAAATTTTAAGGCAGCAGTTAGAATGACCTATCCTAATGATAGCTGAAAGATCCATTCAATTATTTAAATAATCTGTAACCCTGAGTTTATTATGCCAAAATATTTAAATTATAAGATCTTCATTGAAAACCTTTTCAAATAAAAAGTAAATCGTAACTGTTTTACTTTTTTTTGGTAGCGGGAATCAAACTCAGGACCTCGCGCTTGCCAGGTAGGCCCTGTGCCACTGAGCTATATGTCCAGCCCCATAACTGTTTTAAAATGTAATGCTACAGAGATTTTCTTTAGCTTCTTACATGTAAATTTTATTGTTGCATTAAGTAATTCTTGGGAAATGAAGTATTTCAATAGTCAAGATTTGTAGCATCTCTTACTACTGAATTCATAACTGTTCTGATATGAGAGCATCTAAATATAAAAGGTCACAAAAATATTGATGTAGTCATATGAAGACATTAAGTATCTTTATCTACAGTAGAGAAAATAAGCTATGTGAAAAATAAGCAACTTAAAAATTCATGTACAACGTACTACTTTATCCAATAATTTAGGATTAAAAGGGGGGAAAGAAAGGAAAATACTCTTCAATAATCACAGCTGACAAAGAGGGATAAAAATGTGACTGATCCTGGGACTGGAAAACTATTGTAATTCTCCCACAAATGTTAATTCAGCAAATATGTATTAATGCATATATTTACAGGTTTGTCAATGTTCTGGGTATCAGGAAGCAAGTGCTGGGAATTATAATACTAATTGTTCACTTTAAACAATATCAATATAAAAAAATAAAATAAAATAAACAATATCAATAAAGTTATACTGTCTCTCAAAAACAAGAACAATTGCAGGGAAAAATGGCAAAGTATATTTGGATTTACATAATCGCAATTCATCAGAGCCTAATGCAATGCTTAACAAGTAAAAATTGCAAATAGTCTAGCAGCACTGAAAACAGACTCAATCTGTACTGACAAAAATAACTTTTAATTTAAAGGCATATAGTTATGGACATAATTTTGTAGCACAGACCTGCAAAGACCCTATCTCCCCAACCAATTCAAAAAAGCAGCAAGATGAAGGTGAGAGGTCAAAATTCTGAAAAATCCTCCAATCTGGCAGGGGGTGGTGTCTGTAATCCCACCAGTGAAGAAGGCTAGGGCAGGAAAATTGCAAGTTTGAGTTCTGCCTGAACACCTCAGCAAGACCTGTCTTAAGACAAAAATGAAAAGATCCGGAAATGTGGTTTGGTGCAGAGGCCCTGGGTTCTTACCTCCAGCACTGGGGGTAAAAATCCTCACATTCTACTGTCTGCCGAAAAGATGGCAAGTTTTGTTTGTGAACATTTCTTTCCCAGTATGTGATGAACTGCAACTCAGGAGAAATTAAAAGAGCTGCCAAAGTCTGACAGTGGTTTCACTGTACTTGGTGGGAAAGAAGATGCACAGAAAAACTTTGGACAGGATTTGCAGAAGAGATTCAGAGGTCAAACCACTGGATATAGGTCACCCAAGAAAGATGCGAAGGGCCCTGGTGTCCTTCCAGTTACAAGAGCAAAACAAAACACATCATTAATGCTCAGCCTCTGAGAAAACAGTGGTTAGACAGGGACATTATATTTTAAGGAACTCAAAAAACCTGAAGAGTTAAATTAAAATGAGCAAAAAGATACTTCTCTTAATAGATATTTAATAGATATTTCTAAAAGAAGAAACACAAAAGGACAATAGGTATATGAAAAACTGCTCACTATCAGTAATCGACAAGGAAATGGAAATGAAAACCATAGATTCCAATGTATTACAGTTAGAATGGCTATTATGTATAAGAATGTTGCCAAGGATGTGGAGCAAGGGGACCCTTCCACTGTATTAGTGTAATGTACACTGGTACAGCCATTACGGAAAATACTACCCAGGTTCCTCAAAAACTTTAAAGAACGGAGCTATTATATGATCCAGCACTCCCACTAGAGGGTATATATCTAAAGAAAATGAATTACGTACAAAAGATATCTGCACACCCATGTTCATTGCAGCACTACTCACAACAGCCAAGAATCAGAATCAGCGTAAATGCCCAGCCACAGACAAATGGATAAAGAAAATGTGCATCTACAGAAGGGGATACATTCAGCCATAACTAAGAAAAAATTCTGTCATTTGACAACATAGATGAGCCTGGAGGGTATTATGTGAAGTGAAACAAACCAGACAATTAGAGACAAGCATTGCACAATCTCATCCATATGTGGAATCTTTAACAAGCTGGTATAAAAGTAGAAAATAGAACATAGTGGCCACAGACTGCCGAGGGGATGGAGCAAGGGAGGACGAGAAGACGAGAAGATAACGGGGAGTGCAGGAGGGAGGCTGGTCAAGGGTACAAATAGGAAGAATAAGTTCTGATGCTCTATGAATAGTAGGGTGACTACAGTTAATGGTAAGACATATTTCTTCTTTTTTTTTTTGGCTTTTGAGGCAGGGTCTCGCTCTGCAGTTCAGGCTGGCCTTGAGCTCACTTTGTAGCCCAAACTGGTCTTGAACTCACAACAGTCCTCCTGCCTCAGCCTCCCAAGTGCTGGGATTATAGGCATGCACCACCATGTCCGGTGACAATAACATATATTTCAAATTAACTAAGTTTTGGAATGCCTGGCAGATATAAGTGCTCTGATTTGACATATGCAATGTATACATATGTTGGAATATCAAATTATAACTCATAAATATATAGTTATAAACTACCAATAAAACATAAAAACACAGTGTAGAGCACAAGGGCATATAAATACAGTGGTAAACAGTAAAAGAACTGGAAAACAGATATGAAATAGGTACTGAAAATGAAATAGAATCGCAGTTTTAAAATAAGTCCTGAAGAAATTGATACATCGAGAATGACAGTGGATTCAACATACATATAAGAAGAAAAGCAAAACAATAGCACTAGACAAATAGTATGAAGAAATATTCCCGAAAATAAAAAGCATTTTAACATAGTACCAGTGAAAAGTGACCAAAAAAGCCCAGTCAAAACATATTTAAGTGAAGTTATTAAATTGTTCAAAGTATTCCTTCTTCAAAAAAATTCAGCTCCGTAAAAATACTTCATCACCATAATAATTGGCATCACTCATGTTGAGGAAAGAAAGAATGTCCTCAAAGCCAAGTATATTTGACCTAGATGGAAGTCACGAGCAACATATTAGCTCCTTCTAACTCTGAGAAGGTGAATTCTAAAATCATTTGCTTCTGTTTTCAGTAACCGCTTAATGCTGTTTGGAATATTATTCTGAAAACTGCCAAGTGCTGATGCACTAGGGGAAAAGGGAAAGCTATAAACATTTACAGCGTAAACACAGGACAACTAAACAATATTACTCAATATTACTTCTCCTCCCAAAAAAGACACGGAAAATTCTTCTAGAAATTTACTGCAGTAGTAGCTTCAGTAACAATCTGATGGGACGGGTTAAAAATCTTACAGCACATGAAGGAAGGTGAAGCTGGGGAAAAAGAATTTTAAGTTAACAGTCAAATAATACACGAGGGGGAAAAAGCATATATGACAAAGAGCTAGTAAACACAACTTTCAGAGATCTAGTGAATCCATTCTTAAAAACACTGAAAATGCCAAAGGAACTGACAGGCGGTTACTACAAGAAATATAAAAGTTCAATAAATTTGTCAACTAATACCCTCCTTTACTATTAAATGAGGAAATGCAAATAAAAGCAGTTTACTTACACACTGGTAAATATTAACTTCAAAGTATAGATCTGTATACCCTTCATTCAGAAGTTCTACTTAAGTTATTTTCCTCACAGAATCAATGTAAGAATGCAAATATCTACTCAGTCAGGACAAGCAGTACTAAATGGTACCTGTTACCCACCATACATCTTACTGCAACTCTTAGGATTTAAGTAATATCATGGCTCCCAGTTTGACGATAAGGAAACAAACGTATAGACGAGTTAAGTGAGGTGGCCAGGGTCACGCTTAACAGCCAGAAAGAGAAGAAATCACGTCCATCCTCAAAACCCAAGTTCTTTAACAACAGACAAGATGTACTACTACACTGTAAGAAGTGCCCTGTAGCACTGGGGAGATGAGAAAACAACCCGGGGGCCCGCCAGTAAGGCTCAAAATAAAGTCTGCTTCATCTACGGAACCGAATTCTATGCATTCCACAAAAAGATACACAGCACAATTCCCAGGAAAATTAAATTTAAAAAGTAAGCAGAAAACTGGGGTTGAGGGGGCATGCGTGTAACCTCAGCACTCTAGGAAGCAGAGGCAGGATTTTAAATTCCGGAACAGCCTAGGCAATTTAGCCTTTAAAGGGTGACCACGCCTCGAAATTTAAAAGGGGTTGGGCTGAGGATGTAGCTCGGTCCAAAGCTCCGGGTTCGATCTCCAGTATAAACCCCCAGACGTACAGCTGCATTTCCGTTAAAAATATGAATATAAACGGAGGGAAAAATTTGCAAGACAGAGCAGCAAACTATACAGTGTTTAGCTATGAACGGCAGGGCGAGCGGGCCTTCCGCTGCACGTCATCAACACCTAAAGCTTTTTGCATGCGGTTTAATCGGAAGAAAACGTAAGCTGGAGACACCCCGGTTTCTCCATCCCTGAGTCGTGGGCCCAGGGTGAAGGGCTCCGGGGCAGCCCGGGCCAGGGCAGAGCGCGCTGAATGAAGGTCGGGGACCGGGCCGGGACCAGCTCGTACCTCGGGGGAAGGGTCAGGCGCAGCGTGACCGCCGAAGTCCGCCTCAACTCCGTCGCAGGAGGGCGCGGCGCCCCCGTGCTGGCGCCCGAGGCCCACGGCGGCGCGCTCCGAGCGATCCCCGCGCGTCGCCGGGTCCCCTCACACCAGCGCCCGGGATTTCAAATCTGAAGAGCCCGCCCTCCCGCCGGCTCGAGATTGGCGCGTTCCGCACTGGCGTCACCACGCGTCTCCCCGCGACTCAAGGAAACCTGGCGCGCAATTTCGCGCCGCCTGGAAAACGAGGTGCCCATATAGCGTCTGTCACCCCTAGTGGCCGAGAATAGGGGGCGCAACCCGACCTGTGGAGCTCATTTCGTTTTTACAGGGCGCGCGTCCATTCCGCGTTCTCCCACTCCTCCCAGAGTGCTCTGCGGCCCAAAAACCAATCACAGACGCCGCAGGCGTGCCCAACTCTGTCGCGGTTACTAAGTTTGTCACTTCTCGGCCACCCACACCTCTACTGGTGTTTCTCTCTGACAACCTTGTCTGAAGAATGTGGTTTGCTTCTGGGGTTTGAGAGAACTTTTTTCTGAATTCACTAAGTATTCGAGATTGAGAAAGAACATTTTGTTCTCAGGGGCTTCTAGACCAAATACAAAATTACACACGAATTTAATTTTTAATTTGTGCTATTCCGTTAGGAAGAGCTTTTGTTGATTGATTGACTGATTGAGACACGGTCGCACAGTGTGTAGTTTAGGCTGGCTTTGAATTCGCTGAGATCTGCTTCAGCCTCCCAGGTGCTGGGATTACTGGCCGTGTGCCACTGTTTTTGTTTTTTAAAGAAACAGCACCTCAGGTTCTAAAAGCATGAATATCGACAAGTTTAGATTGCCATGCCTGATAGAACCGAGACCCTCAAGGAACCAGACCAGACCTTCTGACACGAGAGAAGTGTTTATTTGGGGGAGTAGATGGAGTAGCAGGCAGCCTAGCGGACCAAGGCAGCAGTGAGCTGAGCAAGGCGTGGGCTTTTAAACTTTCTGAGTGGGTGTCGGGGGGCCAGAACAGCCCGAGCAGGGTGGGTTGTTCGCGGGCCAGAACAACCCGAGCGAGTGAGTTGCCAAGGCGGATGAGGGCGGGGCTGGCTTTTGTGGCCGAGGGTAACTGAAGTGGAACAGGTAAGGGAAGGAAAGAAATACTGAGTTAAAGTTTTCCCACTAGGGGGCTGGCTGCCTTGTGACTTATCAATGCCTTTTTGACAGACTATAGACTGTGCCAGATTTTAGAGTGGAGCTGGTTGGGTTCTCCTTCAACAACTGTGCAGTTCAGGGCCTCTCATGATGCAGTCGCTGGCTGGAAGCCTTGTGTAGGACGCCTTGTTTCCATCTTGGAAGTGAAGTTGAATCCCAGACAGTCAATGCTAAATCCTATCGAACGCCAAAGCTGCACCATCTGACTCTAAACTGCGCTCTTCTTCACCCTACTCAGCATTTAAAACAGAAGAACTTTGTACGTTTTATGTAAGAAAATTCTTCAGTTTCCTAGAATCGTGTCTCCTTTCACAGTTAAGACTTAGAACACTGGACTGGAATGGTTGCAGTGGCTCAAACGTTTGAGGTGGTTTTGCAGTCCCCTTTCAGAAATTCTGTATCGTTTACATTCTGTCACAGCAAATATTTCAAATCCAAAATATAAACGTAAAACATCCAAATGGATGAAAGTAAGGAAAAGAAATCAGTTGGGAAAGGGAAGCAAATCTACACGGATAAAAGGAGGCTTATTGTTGTTACAGAATAATGAGAAAATGGGCATGAATTTGCACCAAGGTTGTGGGTAAAACCAGACAAATGTATGTGTTAAGCAGCATATATGAAACACACTTTGTAGGACAGAGAGGAATTCTGAAAAGATAGGCATTCAACCTCCAAAGCATTTGAAATTGAGGTGTGACAGATTTCTAAGCCCGATGATGGAGATGGCCATGGCTCACACAATCAGACAAAATAGGAACCTTGAAATATCAAGAGCAAACAGACTTTGACACCAAAAAAAAAAAACCCACTTCTGACAAAACTAACAAGCATGTTGCATGCTCCAGGGATGAGCAGCAACAAGAATTTACATAAAGATGACTAATTATTTTCCAAGCAAAACTACATAAAACAGTGAGTAGCTAACAAAGTGTGAAGGGAAAGGCAAGCCCCTTGAGTTATCAATATGCCAACATTGGGGAAGCTCTTTAAACCTGTCTATGGGGAGAAGAGTGCTGCTCCTGGCTCACAGCTGGCTACCTGGGGTAACATGTCCTATCATAGGCCTATAACTCAGGGAACACACACACCCAACTGAGGTCCAAAGAAAAGGAAAGAAAAGAAAGGAAAGGAAGAAGATACGGGAAGTCTTATTGTGTTGGAGTTGCTGCCAAAGCATTTGAGACTACCTGACCTAGAGAAATATCCCCAGAACCATGGTAAGTTCTAGCAGGACTACACCTCATATGTGTTAAGTGTATGTTCTACCACTGCTTCTACCCTCAGCTCCTGTGTGACAATTTTAGGAGAACTAGAAAAATTTTCTCTCTTTAAGGCCAATGGTTCTTACCCAAGGATAATTTAGTCCTTGTAAAGGAGAGTTGGAAATGTCTATAGACATTTCAGATTGTGCCAACTTGGGAGTGTGCTACTGGTACTTAGGGGGTAGAAAACAACCCTAAACATTCCTGAATATGCAGGATGGCCTCTCCACTATAAAGATTATCATCTAAAATGGCAACCATATCAAGGTTGAGAAATCCCACTCTTGGCAGATGTTCCGAAACAACCTCCTCCCCAGGTAGTTCTCAAATAGATGAAGGCACAACTGTATGGACACTGCTCCCGGTATGGCCTACAGGGATGAGGAGAGAGTCCTTAGGTGTTTTAGTTACTGTTTATTGCTGGGACAAAATACTTGACACCCACAGGTTAAAGCAGGAAAGGTTTGCGTTAGCTCACAGTCTGTAGAGGTTTGAGTTCCATAGTCAGTTGGCTCCCAGGCAGTTCAGCATGGCAGAAGGACATGGCAGAAGAGAAACGGTGCATGGCAGAGCAGGCTGAAAGGAAAAACAAACAAGCCTGCTGTCTTGGTTATTTTTCTCTCATTGCTGAAACAAAATAGCTGACACCCAAAATGAAGGAAGGAGAGGTTTATTTAGCTCACAGTCTATGGAAGTTTCAGTCCCTACTTGGCTGGTTCTGAGGCAGAGTGGCACATGGCAGGGGGCAAACGTTCATGGTAGCAGAGCACAGCAAAACCAGAAGAGCAAAAGGGAGGAGGAATAGCTGCAAGCAGCCTCTTTTTCTCTCTTACCTTGTAAACAGCCTACCCCCACCCAGGGGGTGTGTAGCTCTCACACAGTCTCCATGCCCTCCTCTTCCACAGGCCCAGGATATGTACAAAGCAAGCACCCTGGCTTCCTGCTGAGTCACTCAGTCAAACCTCTAGACTCCCCAAGTTGACACAATGTATCAACCATAACAGGGTATCAACCCTTCCAGCCAAATAGTCTCATTTAGAATCACTACCACAATGTCCAAGTCATTGTGAACTTTTACTTAAACCAGTGTTGTGGTCTGACCAGACCACAGACCCAAGGAGGAGCAGGAAGTGGGTGACATGGATGGACAGCTTGATGCTGGTGTTGTCTTTGTCTCGGGGAGGAGACGCTGTCTTGTTCCTTGGCAGGGTCAGCTCACCAGGGGGCATGGGTGTAGTTCCCATCCATCATTTGACGTGAGAATGATGGATCCTCGAAAGAAGCCCTAAAACTTTAAGAGCAGGGGCTGGTTAGTATGACTTCATAGGCCCCCACCTAGGCTGAATGGGCTCATCCTTACAGCCCTTGACCAAACTTTGGTCCCCAGGCTGAAAAGAATGCAAGGATGTATGTGGGGGGTTGGGTGATGTTCCAGGATGGTCTGTCATAGCTCCTCAAGGACCCGATGAAGTGCCTTTATTTGGCAACAAAGGTCAGTTAACTCAGCTTCTTACAGTCCTTTTTATCATGGGCACCAATCAGGGAGGCCATCCAATCATGACCTTGAAGGGCATGAGGCCATCTTGGTATAGTGTGCATCGGGATTGGAGAAGGGCCATAGGCAACGCAGCTGTCCACGTTGTGCCTTATCCTGGCAGAACGCAGCCAACAAGGACTTGAGGGTGCGGTTCTGTCTCTCTCCCTGCCCGGAGCTCTGGGGCTGGTAAGCCGTGTGGAGTTTCCATTTTACCTCTAGAGCCAAGGACAGCTCCTGGACTACTTTGCTTACAAATGTCAGCCTATTATATGACCCGACGATCATGGGGAGTCCATATCAGTGGACAATCAACTCCAAAAAGGCCATGGTTACCCCTCTTGAAGTTTCAGTCCTAATCAGGGCAGCCTCCACCCAACCTGAGTAGGTGCAAATCAGGACTAGCAGGTACTTCTGATTTCCAGTGGTTGGCTTGACCTCAGTGAAGTCGACCTCAGCATCCTCAAAGGGGTGGTCCTGTACTTCCTGAAGCCAGGGTGGGGGTGGGGCTGCTGAGCAGGGTTGTTGTGGGCACAAAGTTCACGTCTCTCAGGCACAGAGGAGCACAATACCCAAAGTCTGAGGCTATAAAAACACTGGTGAAGAAACTCTGCCATAGCAGGTTCTTCCAAATGAGTGCAGGTATGTAGGTCCTATATCACAAAATGTCCCAAAGACTCAGGAAGGAACACAGTCTCTCCAGGCAGCATTTGTCACCCATCTTTATCAGTGGCTCCCTCTGACTTAGCCGACTTTAACTCAGTCTCGGAATGGGAAGGTCTTTTTAGATAGAGTACCCAGGTACTTTTTCAGGGATGGGGGTCTCCAGACTGGCCGCCTGTTTCGTTGTTAAATCCATGCCACACTTGCCTTGGGCTTCTAAAGAGTCCCCCTTCTGGTGGCGGAGACAATGTATAATGGCTACGCTTTTTGGCAGCCAAACTGTCTGTAGCAACCCTAACATTTCTTGTGAAGCTTTGATATCTTTTTTTTTAACCTGTTGGCATGAGCCCTCTTTCTCTCTATATTGCCCCATGTGCATGGAGGGTGGCAAAAGCATAGCAGGAGTTGGTATAGATATTGACCTGTTTGTTCTTTTTCAATTTTAAAGCCCAGGTGAGGGCTATCAGCTTGGCTTTTTGGGCTGATGTCCCAGGAGGAAGTGATTTTGATTGAATAGTTTGATCTTTTGTGACAACAGCAGTTCCCTCCCTTCAGACCCCATCTATTACTGTACCGTTGTCATCTGAAAACAGGGTCAAATCAAGGTCCGGGAAGGGCAAATCTTGGAGGTGTGGTTGTGCTGTGTAGACCATCTCAACTGATTCGATGCAGTCATGTTTGGGTGTCTCCATGGATGTGGGCAGCAGTAAGGCCAGGATGAAAGCCTGGATGGTTTTTGCGGTTAATGCGGGATCTTTGAGAAGGGTTCCCTGGTATTGGGCCAGTTGGGCTCCCAATAGCCATTTGCCATCAGGACCCTTACATAGGGTTTTAACTGCATGAGGGGCCTATGCCTTTAAAGTCTGTTTCAAGTTCAGCTTATCAGCCTCTTTTACCAGGGTGGCAGTGGCAGCCATGGCCTGTAGGCAGGGAGGCCAACCTACTGCCACTGAGTCTAGCTTCTTAGACAGGTATGCCACAAGATGACACCAAGGTCCCATATGTCATTAACTGTGTCTTCCTTCTCATGCCCGGGAGGGCCAAAGCCAGAGTGCCTAACAACTCACTTTTGAGGATGTAGCAGGAAGACATTAGGCTAGACTAAAAGTCACCAAATCCTTGGACATGGCTTTAAAACTCAACTGACTTACTAGCAAATATTTCTACGTTAGTAGATAATATTTATAATTTAAAGATTTTTTTTCATGAACATGTTGGTCTGGTTTTACTCACATTGGTTTTAGATTTTATCTATGAAAAATGCTATCAACATTTTTTTTTTTCCCTTAAAGCCTGATGGCAGTTACCAAACACCTGGAGGAGGCTACCAATGATTTTTATGATGTAGAAAAAATGCTTAAATAATTTCAAAGAAAAGTGTTTCTGATACACTATATTTCTTAGTATAGATTCTCAGTACAGGCAGTTATCTCTGACTTGTGCCCAGTTTTTAATAAGGGTGAAAGATTTATACGATTTGAAGAGAAACCAGAGTGTGAGTGTGCCCAGTTTTTAGGAACAGTAGACACATAGGCACACACAGATACACTCTGTTTTTAGTTACACACATAAGACCAGAGGTTACTTGCACAAGACTATGGAGCGAAGAAAATTTGGTAACAAAGTATATCAGGCTCAGTGGTATTGCAGTTTTAAGGCCCAATGTTTTTTCCAGAGGGTGGGCTCAAGATCATCTCTTTAGCATTTTGAACTGTAAAGGGAGGTGAAAATCTTTCTATGTTTGATTGTAAAGCTTTTGAATAGTGATAAGTCACAAGGCAGCCAACCTCACCCCCCTCGTGGGAAAACTTTAACTCTCACTATTTCTCTCATTCCCTTACCTGTTCCACTTCAGTTCCCCTCCGCCACAAAAGCTACCCCCGCCCTCATTCGCTCTGGCAGTTCACTTGCTCAGGTCATTCTGACATAGGCAACTCCTGCTGTTCAGGCTTCTGGCCTGGATGCCCTCCCAGCCGCTCAGGACTCGGCCTGTTCTGGCCCAGGGACATTTCCTTACCCCACCCCACCCCCGCCAGAAAAAAGAGCTTAAAGGCCCACCCTTTCCTCAGCTCAGGGCTACCTTGGTCCCCTAGGTAGCCTGCTACTCTGTCCCTCCCCCAATAAAGACTTCTGTCGTGTCAGAAGGTCGGGTCTGGTTCCGTGTGGGCTCTCAGTTTCTATCAAATAGGATTTTTTTCCCTGTACCATTACTCATGTAAATACTTTATGACTATCAAAACCAAACATGTCAGGGCTTGAGCATCTTTTTATTTTTTAAAAAATATTTACTTAGGTAATTCTTATATAATTCTATAATTCTTTAGGAAATTAAATAATTTCCTTATATAATCCTTTAGGAAAATAAAAAATAAAAGGCTTTTTGCCCCTCAACTTTCACTCTGTAATTTATGTTTTACTTTTAAGCCCAAATTATTTTACACAGGCATTTAATTTTTTTTTTTTTTTTTTTTTTTTTTTTTTTTTTTTTTTTTTTTTTTTTTTTTTTTTTTTTTTTTTTTGTGGTACCGGGGATTGAACTCAGGACCTTGCACTTGTCAGGCAAGTGCTTATTCAACTGAGCTATATCCCCAGCCCGCATTTAACTATTTAAATGTCTGCAGTAAAGCTCTGCTGCAGCAAACTGTATTTTTAAAACAGGTTAGCTGAGGATCACATCATACCTTAGCTCTTAAAGGTGAGAAGTAATTTGCTGCTTTAACAAATGTAAAAAGTGCCAGACACCGGCACTGTCCTGTGAGGCTTTTACAGGTGGGAACACGTGGCCGTGCCATGGTTTTATGTCCCTTACATGATGGTGTTATAGGCAGCTGAGTTAGATAAAAATATTATAGGCAGACAGACAGGGCCAGGCCCTCGAAGGAGCCAGCAGACCTGTGGGCCAGACCTCAAGACAAAAGGTGCTAAACAAATGCACCCACTTATCTCCCTAGGTGTAAAACATAGGGATTGATATTCTAAATAAGTAACAACCACGTTCTAAAAAGCCAGGAAGTCACTAGCCTGACCCCCACAGGAAAAGCCCCTGATCTGCATTCATGCCCGCTTGCTACGTGACTCGCTTCCCCATTTGATCTCAGTCCACTCAGTCTTACCTGGACAATTATGCCTGTAATCTTATTGGTGGACCATAGTGTTGTCCATTTCCCCTACCTTGGTTGGACCCACCTCACCTCATGGTTTTTCCCTATAAAGTCCCCGGAAAAGACCAGAGTCGGGGGCAACCCACTCGGGCCCCCCTTCTGTCCCCCTCTTGGACAGAAGCTTTCTTTCTCTCAATAAATATATTCTGCTCTTAA
>PVLD010029623.1:0-17818 GCA_004027595.1 Dinomys branickii
ATATCTGGTTTTTCAACAAAAACAATGTTAAAAAACAAAAACACATTCTGAAAAAACATGAACAAGCATCAGAAACAAACATATAATGTAAAAATTGTGTAATTATAAAAGCATGAATTTAAAATAATTATGATAAATGCAAGAGCTCTAATGGAAAGAGAGGACAATATTCAACAACGGATAGGCTACATGAGCAGACAGATGAGGTAGCACATATGCATAGTCACGTAAAACAAATCCCCTCAAGCAGTTAAAAAGTAAATTATATGATCGAGTGTGGATCACCAAGGAAGTCTTAAAGAAATTCTAAAATATTTTAAATTAAATGAAAATGGAAGACAATAGTAGCAATGCTTGGAAGAATATTTGCATCATTGAATGCATAAAATTAAAGCACAACAAAGACCAATTAATAACCTAAGAAGATTAAAAATGGCAGAGTAAAGACTAGTAGCAAAATATACCTTCTCTGGTCCCTGGCCTCAAGTCATCTGGAAGAAAAAGAACTCAGTGAAGAGAAAAGTAGTAGAGCTCTAGGAATCAGGAGAGAACTGACAGGAAATTTAGAAACTACAGTAAAGCTGGAGAAATAGAACACAATTAATTAAAAAGAATGAAGCAGTCTGGAAACATCACCCCACTTCCAGGGAGGGATACATGTCTCTGTTTAAACAAGATAAACGTGGAAGAAACAACAGGCTGGGCAGGCAGTTATCCCCCCAAACAGCCCTTGGTTACTGTAAATGCAAAACAGCATGGGGTTTTACTGTGAAAGTGACTCATTCCACACAGTAGACTAGAGTTGGAGAAGAAATCCATTTGAGAATGTTCAATCAGGAGCCATTTTGAGAAGGTGTTAATTGTTTAAGACAGAGTTACAGAACAATTACACTTCAGGGTTTGTGGGGTCACCCTACCACAGGGACTGGGTGAGAGACAGCTACAAGTGACAACAGCAGAAAGGGTGCTGGCTAGACAGAGACACACTAAAAAATTTAGTCCAAGAAGGACACTGGGATCCAAACTGAGTTGAGAAACCAGGCCTCTGGAAATAATTCCCTACGTGGGATGAGGAAGAGGGGAGTGGGGCCTGGTTTACAAGTGCTACTATTAAGCTTCATTAATCTCTAGATATATATAGTACAACAGTTGATTTTAAGCTATTAGCATTGAAACCTTTTCGATTATAAAAGACAGTTTCATTCCATTTGGTAGATATTAAGTGCATGTCAATTTTTGGTTTGTATTTGTGTCTGTGTTATAACTATAATATCTTTTTTCTATTGTTAAGGGTAGCAAAGTAGTAGCTTTTATTGGTTTTTATGCTATACCAATATCCACTTTGTCTTTGATTCTATTATTGTTGCTGATTTGATTGCCATTGCTAGGGTGGCACAGTTGTTGCTATGATTTAGGTTTTACTTTCTACCATTATCTAGTTGATCTGTGTTATCAACAATACCATGGTTCATTTTCCTGATAACCATTTGCTTGGCCAACTATACTGCACACTCTCCTCCTCAAATTAATGGAGGCAGTCAGGTTTTCAGACAGAAACAAGCGCTATAGTTAGCTGTGCCCAGAGGGCCTCATCGGAAAGCAGACACTAACTAAAATTATCTCCATACTAACAACAAAGCCATGCTAGATGCATGTCATTACACATTTGACAAAACCCACAGACTGTACAATACAGTGGCTCATCAGCTGTAACAAGTATGTCATACCATTCAAGATGTCAATAGTGGAAAAAGTGTGTAAGGGAACCAGGACTTTATCTCTGTACCTTCCATTAAGATTTTCTATAAACATAATACTGCTTTCAAAATAAATTTCTTAATGAGAAAAGATGTCTGACCCTAAATCCACAATGATACTCTTTAATGAAGAGTGCAAAGGTCGAATGGTAGCTTATCAGCAAAGTCAACAGAGACACCACCAGACTGTTAATACTCCAGAAACCTTCATAGCAAAAGCTCCCAAACGTTTGGACTGTAACCAGGGTCCTCAAGACCAACTCCAGGTTTGGAAATTTACTATGACTCATAGGACTCAGCACATAGCCACAATCACAGTTAAGATTTACCTCAGTAAAAGGATACAAAGAGAAATCAGCAAAGAGGAAGGTACACTGGGAGAATTTCAGAGGAAATTAGGTATACGCTTCCAAGAGATCTCTTAATGGTGTCACACAGGACAGACTTAGTTACTCCTCTGATGAGTTATATAACAACACAGGTAAAAATGCTATTTACCAGGTAAGCACATTAGAGACTGAGTACTTTAAATTGCTCTTGGGGCCTAGCATGTACCAAAATTCTAGGCTCTCTGAGGAAATATAAACTAATAAAGTACATTGTTCTATGTAAACCACGTTGTTCATATAGGCAGTTTATATGCAGTGAGCCACTCTAATGAGTTAGGGAAACTTTTATAACAATGTAGGGAACTGTTTAACAGTCAAGTTCCCAGATGTCAGCCAAGGGATACTCTCATAGATTGGCCTTTCTAAGCACAGCAGTCTCAGTTTTATGATGTTAACTCCTTTCTGCACAAGAACCCTGGCACAGAATGAACAGAAATGGGAGAAAATAAAAGTAGGCAAAAAGAAGATGGTACAAGACCCCAGACTTAATTCCAATTTGTGGAAAAGAAGTAGACCTTTTCTGCTGTATAAAACTAACTATCTACCCTGAGGCTCATGACACACCACCTTCAAGTACCTCATATTTGACAGAGACCCACTAACCCAGGTATCAGGAGATGAGTCCAATCTATGTGACACTGGACAAGATGGTTTTTAATAACCTTTCTTAGTCCATTTTCTATTGCTATATCAAAATACCTCATGCTAGGTAATTTATAAACAAAACAGGTTTATTTAGCTCACAATTTTGGAGGCTGAAAACTAAGATGACGCAGATACATCTGATTAGCCTCTAGTGAGTAGATGGGTGACCACATGGCTAAGAAATGGACAGGGAGCTGACTACATGAAGAAGGGAGAGTTCACTTGGTGAGACAGAAAGCAAGAGAGATTCAGCTCCCAGGCATACACTTTTTATAAGTACTTGCTCTCATGGAATCTAACTGGGGAATCCAGAGAACATTGATCCCTTCTGAGAGTAGTGTCCCCAAAGACCTAACCACCTTCCACTAGACTCCACTTCCTTAAAGGTTCTTCTCCACACCACATCGGGGACCAAAATTCCAGCACATGAACCTTTGGATGACACAGTCAAACTATATCTAAATTAAAGCAAACATTTACACCTCATGTTCATGATCTTATTATATCAAGTATCTATTTTCACACTTGAATCTTCATTGTTTTCATCTTTTATTGGCTCTCTTATCCAGCACATTAAAACAGTCTTAATCAGTTAATTCCTTACTTCTCGTGCCCAATGCCATCCTTCTGGCCCAGATCCTCTACTGTAGCTCATTGTGAAATCTAGCGTCTCCCTGCCAGTTTAAGATTCCTAAGACAAAATTCTACTCATTTAGTCTGCATAACCAAAAGCCTTCAACATTCACACTGTCAACAGAATTAAACAAAACACTTGA
This sequence comes from Dinomys branickii, assembly GCA_004027595.1. Classification (NCBI taxonomy): domain Eukaryota; kingdom Metazoa; phylum Chordata; class Mammalia; order Rodentia; family Dinomyidae; genus Dinomys; species Dinomys branickii. The sequence continues at coordinate 3,568 of PVLD010029623.1, forward strand.
GCCTGAGACAGCCAGTATGTACTCATTTGTCTGATCCTGTCTTATCTTTCACTGGTCTCTGATAGTAATACAACAGCTGGCCAAATCATTTCCTGAGGTTCTCCATGCTTTCCATCGTAGAGACTGGTGACCTACATTTTAAAGATCAATTTCTCCATTTCTATTAAACACTTTATGTATTTTTGAATGACCATCCCAAATTTAAAAAGATTCTTCCACAAAGGCAATTCCCCACATCCAAATGTAAGTCTCCAATTTTCCACTTCCTCATCCTGAGAACACACACACACACACACACACACACACACACACACACCTCAGTTCATGAACTTGACTCTTCCCATGATTTTGGTTGCAAACTGAGTTGGATGAGAGTGGAATAAAAATTTCAGTGGTTAGGTTCAATGCTACCTTATGGAGAAATTTGATTTGGTTCTTACCCAGTTCGGTTTGCGACCAGAATAATGGAGAGAATTGAGTTTGTGAAACAAGGTTCATTGATCAATCTGTCTGTCTTTCCATCTGTCTATCTATCATCTATCTATCTATCGATTGATCTACTTACCTATCTCACATTCTGCTTGTTTAATAGTAATGTATATTCTTGGCTGAACATCCTAACTATAAGCTGCCGAGGAGCAGGAGCTTTGTCTTACTGCTTCTGTAGTCCTACGGCAACCAGCATAGTGATGGACAAGTAAGCACTTGACAGGTAAGCACTCAATACTAGCTTATTTCACCTATAGCCACTATATGTCCCATATAGAGGCAGCTGTCCAACCAGTCCTCTACTCCCCAATGAAGGTAAGGATTTATGCCAGGGAAAAAAGGTAAAAGATTTGCTCCTGATCTACCAAATAAAACACTAGTTTAAACTCTATCCTCCTGTGGCATGTGAAATTAGAGCCTCACAAACATGAAATTACAAATGACTCTGGAGGTCACTGAGTGCCAGTCTTCCTCTTGCACACAGAAGAACTGAAACCACACATGAAGTACCTTATCCACGATCACACAGGGAGACAGTGGAGTAGCTGGCTCAAGAATTTAGAGGGCCTGAGTCCCAGGCTAGTCTTAAGGCAGGTGCTGATGGCACATGGTTCCCTGCTGAGACTGGATGGGGAAAACCTTGCAATCAGAAAGCGTCACGCAGGAGGCAAGGGCAGGCTTTGTGAACATACCTCTTGTAACTGAGATTCTTTCTTTTTGGATGACAAATGTAAGTGTCGGTCCAATAAAGAATAAAACTTCTCACCATCCTTTTCAAATTTCTTTTTCCGCTCCTAGATGTGGGAGACAAAGCGCAGATTAAAGTCTGCCATTTTAATTCTATATGCTTGGAAATGAGGTGAAGGAAATAGTGTCTTGTTTCATGTGGTTAATTCCTCTAGCACCTAGGAAAGAAATTAAATGATAATTTCCCTTTACATTGGTCTCAGCGGTTTTGACCTCTTCAAATATAACCCCAAACCATTCTGCTTACCATTCTGCCCAGGTCAGTTTCTGCCGGCAGAAAGTTGAAGGCTCGGGGATCTTCCACACAGAAACTAACAACTTAATGGGTTCTCTGTAGTAGACACCATTTTTGTCCCTCTACTATTTTTGACATGCATTAATTGATCATTCTATAATTTTTGTCCATTGTTTGTTGAAGGCAGGGTCTTGCTATGGAGTTCAGGCTTGCCTTGAACTCACTATGTAGCTCAGGCTGGCTTCAAATTTGTGATTTTTCCCCCTTCACCTCATGAGAGCTAGGATTACAAGTGTGCATCACCAAGTCCAGCTGATTCAATTTTCTAACAAGAAACAGAAGAGTGGACTAAATACAACATGGAAAGGTTAATCTGCAATGCATTCAGACTGCCTAATAATAAATCAAATATTTCCAAGACAACAGGAACCTGGGACTGTCTATGAATGAACTCTTTGGTATCACTTAAGGATTTCACTATTGTACTTTAAAGGCTGAGGCTTAAAGATGGAAGAGAACAATCCTGAAAGTTTTAGCCAGAAAGCAAGAGCTGAAAAGATTTATCAGGGATAAACGAGTCAGCATTCATTCTCCTTAGGTACCAAATATAATTAAGTTCTCTGCTACTCAGCACAAGTGGAACTCACACAGTCTCCAAAGAACATTAATAATGCTCGTTTGTCACAGACTCTTGGTGACATTCTACAGTCTTCTTGGTATCAGTCTGTTTAATCCATGGAAACATCTTGTGTGGTCTGATAGGAAATCCAAACTCACTAATCCACAATATCAGGTACTAGAAAAGGCACAGCAAGGGAACACACAAACAAAAAGAGAAGAACCACTCCCCCAACACCTGTAGTTTATTGCTACATGCAATTGAGTGCTAAACTGGAAGGCAAGTCAGAGCAAAGTGACCTCTAAACTATACGAAATATAGTATTGCCAGACATGGCAGTACGCGCCTGTAATACAGTCACTCTGGAAGGTCAAGGAAGGGTCTCATGTTCAAGCCCAGCCTGGGCAACTTAGTGAGACTCTGTCTCAAAAATAAAAATTAAAAAGGGCTGAGGAGGTATGCTTGCATTCAATCCCCAGTACAGGAAAAATATATACAAACATATACTTTTTATTAAGAGTATTTTCTAATGGAAGGACAAAATAAGGGAAGAAAACTTAATTAACATAAGGACAAGTACTGTGATACCAATGTTTTATTTTTCTTAGCGTATTTTGCTGTACATGTGGGACTTGGTACATACACATGGGGACTTGGTACATACACATGACACATTTTAGTTCTCTTTACTTCCCCTCTCTTCCCTCTTCTAACCCTCAAATACCTAAAATGTTTAATCTCCATTATTCTTCATAACCCTGAGAAACAGATAATGTGAAGAAAATTAAAATTCAAATAAGGTGAACCAACTTATTGAAGGTCAGATAACCTACAGAATATATATATCTATATGTATGTATGTGTATGTGTGTGTGTGTGTGTGTGTGTGTGTGTGTGTGTGTGTGTGTGTATATCCCAGATAATGTGGGAGTAATAACGCTCAGAGGCTCTGTAGCTAAATAACTGCAGTACCTTGTGAATAAAGCTAAAATATGCCCATTGTCCTATCCCTGATTAATACACCAAGCCACAAGAGGTGGAGATTTTCAAACAAAACACCAATAGGACAAACTGTTCCTCCAGCTGCTAAATCAAATTAAAGTGTCAATTGTTTGAGGAAAGCACAGGAGCCAGAAAACTTCAGTGCCTTCGCCAGGAACAGTTAAGAGTGTTGTGAGCCAATTTTTCACACACTTTTATTTTTAAGGAAAAATTACGAGATATAATTTACATCATAAAATTCACCCCTTTATACAATTCAATGGTTTTTAGTATATTCAGAAATTGTACAACTAAGACTGCTACCAAATTACAAAATATTTCCCTCACTCCAAAAGAAAATCCCATATACACTAGTAAGAATTCCCTGTTCCTTCATACTAACACCTTCAAGAAGCCGTCCTACTTCCTATGTCCATGGACTTTCTTATTGTGGCATTTTCCTATCATCAGAATGGGGCGTTGTAGCTCTTTGTGACTGGCTTCTTACACTTAGCATATGTTCTAGACTCATCTACGTTAACATGTATCAGTGTATTATTCCTTCTGTGACTCAGTATACAACTACTTGTGGTACACCCACGTTATTTTTATAATTTAGTTAACATATATTTCGGTTTTTCTTTGAGGGTTTTATGAATATTGCTGGTGTGAATATTCATATACTACACTTGTTGCAGTTATGCTTTTAGGGACATATATACCTAGAAGTGTAATTGCCAAGTAATATTAAGTCTCTGTTTATCTTTCTGAGTCACTACTAAAGTATGTTCCCAAAACGGGTGTACATTTCCAAAAACAGTAACTGGAAGCTCCAAATTCTCCATAACCTCACTAGTACTTACTATCATCTATCAATTATAGCAACACACTGGAAGTGAAGTAGCCACTAAAGATTGATTACATTTTAAAATTCAATTCAATTTGAATAGATATTACATATTTTCTTCTTTATTTCACTTTTAGAGTGCTAAGAATATAAATACTTTATATTTAAAAAATAAATTAACAATCCATTCAAAATAGATTTGAAGTGTCACTAGTGATTTAGCTTTTCTCCAGCTAATAACATTAAATTTACTCTGAAATTAGGAGTTCATTATGTATGTTCTAAATACATTTGCAAGTGTTTTCCCCACTGTTTAGACTGGCTTGGCATTCTCTTCTCTTTTTTATTAGTGTATGTTTATGACACATAATACTTACATTCATATACATATCAGTGTGTGACACTTTTTACTCCCCATTTCCCCCACTCTGTGCTCTCCTCCCCTCCTTACAATCTCCACAAATTCCCTAACTGCCTATTTCCTATCCTCTCTCTTTTATTGAACTCTCCAAATTACTTATATTATGGGTCTTTCATATTAGAGAAATCATGTGATATTTAACCTTATCTGTCAAATTTATTGCACCTTAGCATTATGATCACAAGATCCATCCATTTTCCTAAAAATGGCTCAAATTTATTGCTCTTTCTCGTGAGGACTATAGACAGATATAGATGGTATGTATGATAGAGACGATATACATATAGGTAGACAGGTCACATTTTCTTCATCCATCCAACTGTTTCTGGGCCACTTCCCTAATTTGCCTAATGTGAACAGCACTGCTACATAAATGGGTATGAATTTATCACTGTAATATATAGATTAACTCTTTCAGAAGGACAACCAGAAGAAATATACCTGAGTAAAATGGAATTTCCATTACTAGTTCGAGGAATCTCCACATCGGTTCTGTAGTAGTTTACATTTGTACCGGGAATGTACAAGTGTTACTTTTTCCCCACAACCTCATCAGCATTTGTAGTTTTTCAAGACCTTGATGACACCCATTCTTACTCGAATAAGATGGAAACTCAGACTTCTTTTGATTTGCATTTCTCTAATGGCCAAAGATGCTGAACAGTTTTTCATTTACTTATTGGCTTTTTGTATTTCTTCTTTTGAGAAACATCTTAACTGCCCATTTTTAATTGAGGCTTTTATTTTGGGGAGGGGTCTAATTTTTTTTAGCTTTTTATATACTATTCTAGATACTAGTCCTCTGAGGAATAACTAGAAAAAATTTGTTTAACATTGAGTAGGTTGTCTCTTCACTGTGCTGTTTTTTGCCTTTGCTATATAGAAGCTTTTTAATTTGATAAAATCTACTTCGTTGGTTCTTAGTATACCATGTAGAACTGGGCTTCTATTCAGGAAGTATTTACCTAAACCTATGTCTTCAGAGTTTCACCAACTTTATCTTCTAGCAGATTGTTTCTGGGATTTTTTGTTGGTCTAGGTTTTGATCCATTTTGATTTTAGTACAGGATGTGGAGAGATATGGCTTTAGATTCATTCCGCACAACTATAATCTTTTTTGCCAATACCAATCATTAGCCTAGCTCTTCTCCAACATATATTATTGACCCCTGGCTCAACAATCAGAACATTGAAGATTCATGGCATTGGTTTTGTAATCTCTACTTTATTCCATTGCTCTATATATCTGATTTTATACCAGTACCATGTCAATTTTATTACTATATCTTTGGAGTATAACTTGGATTCTGGAAATGTAATGCCACCTATGTTTCTCTTATGGCTCAAGACTGCTTTGGCTGTTCAGAATCTCTTTGGTCCCATATAAAGTTTAAGACTGATGTTTCTAATTCTGTGCTAAATGCTTATGGCATTTTTATTGGATTACAGTAAAAAATACAAAACTGTTTTTCTTTTTTTCCTTGTTTTTTGCTGGTATTTATCCTTTCTCATTTTTTTCTATTCTTTTTTCCTGTTAGTTTTTTGTTTTTATCTGCCATACTTTTCTTTTTCTCCATTTTTGTCTTTTATTTGCTTTTGCTTATTTATTAGTTTCTATTACCTTTAGCAAATTCTAGAAATATCCTTAATAGGATGGTGTGTCTCACTTTTCACTCTTCCTTCTCATCTCACACTGGTGAAATTTTCAGATTATTTCATTCACTCTCCTCTTCCCAAACACTTACATGTTTAATATTATAACCATAAAGCTTCATTAATCGTTAGATAGTTAACTAAGTGTTATTACTGTTGAATGCTTTACTATACGCAGTACAAATATAGTGGCCCATTTAGTATATATTTGGTATTTATCAATATTTTGTTACTATTAAATTACAGATATCTCAGATACGGTTAAGGGTGGTATATCATTGGTTCTTTTTTAATACTATGTCAATGTCCAGTTTGTCCTAGATGAAACAATACCCAACAATATATGACATACAAGAATCACATTTGATCCCCAGAAAAATATAGATTAAAAATCAAAGGATAGAAAATAGTATCTCATGCAGTAAGAATCCAGGAAAAAAAGAGGAGTAGCTATCATAATACAAAGTGCACTTCACATCAAAATTGATCAGAAAAGGTAAAGAAGGTCATTAAATACTGGTAAAGGAAATAATTCAAAAGGAGGAAATAACAATTATAAACATACATGAACCAAACACTGAGTATCCCACTTGATTAGACACTACAAGACACAATCAGATAAACCCCAATTATAATGGCAGAGTTCAATACCCACTGTCACAAATAGATCAACTAGACAAAAAGTCACAAAGATATATGAGATTTTTACCAAACCTTGAAAAAGTGAGCTTAAGAGATACGTACAGAGTGTTCCACCCAACAACAAAACAATACACATTCTTCTCAGCAGCAAATAGGAATGTCAGCAAAACAGACTACGTGCTAGCCCATGTAGTGTTCTTAGGTAAAGGCCCAACAAAACTATCCCGTGAATATCTTCGGATCATAGTACACTGAAACTAGAAACTAATGGCAAAAAAATCCACAGAAATTATGAAAGTTAATGGAAAGTAAACAACACTATCTTGAATTAGCAAAGGGTCACAGAGAAATCTAGGAAGAACTTAGACAGCTACTAGAATCAATGCCAATAAAACATAATAGAAACTTGAGGACACAATAAAAGCTGTCCTAAGAGGAAAGTTCATAGCTGAGAAAACCCACATCAAAAAACCAGACCAAGTCCAAATACATAACATGATGATGTACCTGAAGGTTCTCAAATAACAAGAACAATCCAAATCCAAACCCAGTGCAAGAAAGGAAATTATAAGGATGAGAGCAGAATTTAATAAAATTGAGACTAAAACAACCAATGCAAAGAATAAATTAATTGAGCTGGTTCTTTGCAAGAATGAACAAAATAGGCAACCGCTAGCAAGTATTACCCCCCAAAAAAGAAAAAGACAAAATTCTTCAATTAGAATTGAAAAAGTAAAATCAAAACAGTTCTGTAATCTAGAACTAAACAAAACAGAGAACTAAAAGCCAATCTCCTTCATGAACACAGATGAAAAAAATCCTCAACAATATACTGACAAAGAGAATGCAACAAACCATCAAAGAGATCATACATCATGAGCAAATAAGTTTCATCCTACGGATGCAGGCATAGTTGAACATAAGAAAATCAATAAATGTAATATATCATCTAAATACAAGCGAGGATGAAAATCACATGTTGATTTCAATTGATATAGAAAAGGCCTTTTACATAATCCAAAATCTCTTCACAATAATATCCATGAAGAAAAGAGAGAGAGAAGACCCTATGTCAATCTGATAAGAGCCATTCTTGAAAAAGCAATAGCCAACATCATATTAAATGGGGAGAAGCTGAAAGTGTTCCTTCTAAAATAAAAAACAAGATGTCGGTTATCATCACTCTTGTTCAATATATTTCTCAAAACATGAACCAGAGTTACCACGCAAGAGAAAGAAATAAAAGGGTTATGTATAGGAAAGGAAAAAGTAACATTATCTTTGCCAATGACATGATCTTCCACATAGGAGACCCAAGGAATTCACCAAAAGACACTTAGAGCTAAAAACCAAATTCAGTAATGTAGCACAACACAACATCAACACAAAACATCAATAGCATACATTTACATCAACAATAAACTCACCAAGAAATTTGAAAAAGCAATATGGTTTACAATAACATTGAGAAAAATTATTAAGAATTAACCTAACCAAGGAAGTAAAAGACCTCTATAACAAAAACTACAGCACTCTGTAAGTCAGTTGAAGAAGAAATCAAAAAATGCAAAGATATCCCCTACTCCTGGACAGAGACAATCAATAGAGCCAAAATGGTCACATTCCCAAAACTGATACCTGTATTTAATGCAATTCCAATAAAAAAAACCAATAGCATTTCTCACAAAACTGGAGAAAACAAGCCTAAAATTCGTGAGGAACCAGAAGGGAAATAAAATAACAAAAAAATAATTCTGGGAAACTAGAGCAAAACAGGAATTATCACAATACAGGACTTCAAGAAATACTACAAAGCTACAGTGGTAAACAAACAAACAAAAAGAGAATGGTTTTAGCATAAAAACAAAATGTGGATCAATGGGTCAGAACAAAGTATACAGAAACAACTTCAGGCACAGTCAGCTACCTGATCTTTAATGAAGGAGTCAAAAACATACATCGAAGACTTCTTTAACAAGTAATACTTGGGTAGTGGAGCAGCCACATGAAACAGATGGTATCTACACACCCATCTCTCTCCATGCACTAAACTAAAGCAGAAAGATTTAAACGTTAAAACAGAAATAGGGAATCTGCTGTAAAGTAAAACTCCTGAAACCTAGGTATAGGCAGGACTTTCTGAACAGAACTGTAGGACAAATAATACCAAGACTCAACAAATAGGATTATATCACAGTTAAAAAAAAAAAAAACTCTCCACAGCAAAGGAAACCATAAACAGAGTAAAGATACAACCTACAGAATGGGAAAAAATTTTGTCAGCTATTCCTTGGACAGAGAACTAATATCAAGAATATAAAAAGAACTGAAAATAATTAGACTATCCAAAATGAAAGACCCAATAAAAAAAAAACAGGACAATCACTATAGAAGTCAGTATAGAGCTTCCTCTAAAAACTAAAACTAGTAATTCCATTTGGCCCAGCTATTCCCCTTCTAGATATCTTCCTGAAAGAGTTAAAGACATCATATTATAGTGATAACATGCATATCCATGCGCACAGCAGCATAATTCATAATATCTAAATCTTGGAAGCAGTGTTATATGTCCATGACAGATGAATGGATGAAGAAAATGTATTTATACACAATGGAGTACTACTCTGCCATAATGAAGGATAATCTTGAATCCTTTGCAGGAAAGTGGATGCAACTTGACACCATACTGTTAATTAAAGTAAATCAGACATACCAGTTTAAATTTGACATGGCTTCACTTATATGGGAAACCCGAAATGTAAAGAGCAAAATAAGAGAAACAGGAAATAGGAAGGTGGGTCTTCACAAGTGGTCAAGGGACCAAGAGATGGAAGAAAGAGAGGAGGAGAAGAGGAGGAAAAGACAAGAATTAAGATGTGTTACATACACGTACCAAGTCCCCATGAAAAATGTGATTATTATGTACTAAATATATGCACTAACAATAATAAAAATTGAAATAAAATGAGCTTTCCATTTCTGGAAATACGGTAGATAAGATACACTGAGTCTGTACTAAACGTCTAAAATATTTTATAAAATATTCTTCTTCTTTCAAATCTCAATACTATGTGGCAAAAAACAGCAAGACCTATGCAGTCACCAAAACAAAGTAAAACAAGAAGACCTGAAAATGCATTATTTCTAAAGGTTTCTTAAGAACCCTGAAGACCTTGAACTTCCATTTAGAAAATCGCTTATGGAAGAGAGAACACAAAGCAAACTTGAGTTTCCCCTTTTTCCTTCTAGGCCTTTCAGCCATCTGAAGTCCACCCCTGTTTGAGGTGTTATACAGGAATCCAGTTTTAACCTGTATAGTGATTCAATTTTCCCAAAACCATCTCCAATTTTTGTAACCTGACTAATTTGCAGTATTTTTATTTTACATTAAATTAATATATAGATTGGCTTCTACCCTCTCGTTCTACTTCACTGCTCTTCTGGTGGGGGCCATACCAGATAGTCCTCACTGCTTGGATTACTACGATGTTTGATAACTGGTAGGAAAAATCTCCCTTGTGTAGTTTTCCTTTTAAGGCTGGTTCAGCCATCTACGAACTCTTATGATGTCCAAATAAATATTAGAATAAAAATATAACTACATTTTAATTTATAAATTAAGCCAATTTAACATCTGTACAATATGAAAGTAAAACAGTTGAGAGCTGATTTAAACTTATTTAAATTTTTTTTCATTTTCTTTAATAGACTAATTTTTTCTTCATTGAGGTCTTAAGTATTGTCACTAAAATTAAGTTTGGGTATTGTATGGTTTCTATTGCTAATGTAAATGGTATTCTACTTATCATATTTACTAATTACTGCAAGTGGTGGAAAAAATTTTGATTTTTATATATGACTCTTGTAATTGCCATTCTGCCTAAATTTTCTACTAGACCTGGTACATTTAATGATGATACTGATTGTTCTAGTTAAGTGGTTACCACACCTGCAAATAAGGTCAATTTTACAATTTTTACCATATCTTTATACATTTAACTTTCTCATAGGACCGGAAAGACCTTTCAGAACGGACCTAAACATTAGTAGATAAACTGAATTTTGTCTTTTTCTCATCTTAAGAAAAATGTACTTAAAGTTCTCTAATAGGTATGTTTGCCATGGGTTTTTTAAAACATAATCATTATGAATTAAGAAATTTTCCTTTAATTCTATTTTTATTAGCACATATTAATTATATTGAATAGTAGGAGTTATTTTTGGTATTTTGTATATTATGGAGCCCAGAATCTTGGCAGTAAGCTACATCTACAAACCGTTACTATTATTTTTTGAGGCAGGGTCTCAATAAGTTGCTAAGTTGCCCAGGCAAATTGAGATCTTTCTGCCGCACGCTCCTAGAGTGTTAGGATTACAGACAGGCACCACTATACTACAAAATAGTGGATTTCACTGTGATATTTGATACTTGACTATAACATATTTTGATCACACCCACCCATGACCCTCCTCATCCTTCACTTGAGAAGGAGATTCCTGAGATAAACACTTATTTAAGGGTTTTTGCATCTATGTTCATAGGTAAAATGTGCACTGTTTTTATTATACTTTCTATACCTCATTTTATTATAACACAGGAGCATTATACAATATCCTGTTTAGCTTTCACTGTTTTCCTATTTCCTGGAAAAATTAACTCTTCACTTAAAATTGTGATAGAATTCACCAAGTAAGGCAACAAGAACCAATTCTTATTGGAGCATAAAGAGAATACTAAATCTTTGAAGTTTCATTTCAATGTATCAGTCTTCTCAAAGTCTCCCTTTTTCCTTGTTCCAAATTTGGCCCATTTATATTTTTCTAGACACTTACTTTTTTTTCAAATGTCTTAGCATATGATTGTTTGTGATCTTTTATGTTTTTAAAAACTTATTTTGTATGTAATATTACAGTTACTGTATTCTATATCCTGCACTGTGTTTATTTGCATGTTCTCTTTCCCAGTGCTCTATCTGGTTATTTTTTTCAGTCATTTTTTTTTATTTTGTTAGTAATGTCTACTTTTATTATTATGGTTACACTTGTATTTCTTTTGATTTCTGCCCTCAAATCTTCTATGCCTTACTACTTTGTGTAGGCTATATTGTTGTTTATAGTCACATTTGTTTTTAAGCTTTCTTGTTAATGTTAAAATACATATTAATTTCTTCCATCAATATATTCAAAGCAATGAACTTCCCTTCTACATACTGATATGTGCCCCACAAATGTTGATCTGTGGTGATTTCATCATCATTTCCTTCAGAAATACATGCTTTCTAAAACCCAAACAATACTTAACATTATATTTGTTCTCCAGGGTGGATTTTTCTAATACTCAGTATTAATTTTAAATTTTGTAATTTTATGATAATCAGATAACCATGACAGTGATTCTTCATAACTTTGGAGACATCTTTCATAGGCTTATATATGCTGTAATTTTGTGAATGCTCCTTAATTACTTGAAGGAATATAATTCTTTGTTCCTTAGACACAAAGTTCTGTGTGTTTATGGGTATGTGACAGCTCAAGCTCATTGCATTGTCAAGAGTTTATCACTTATTTTCCCTCTGCTATTGTCATCAATTTCTCAAAGGGACATGTTAAAAAGCTCCATTATAACTGCTGCTTTCTCCATCTCATCCATTTCATATGTCAGGAATGTATCTGTTTTGGTATTATTAATGATAACAATAATGAAACTACTAAAATTTAAAATAGCCTAAATAAATTATGATTACTTTATATACTGCAACAATATGAATCTCCATTACAAATTATAATAGAAATTTATAAATATTGGCCTTGATGCATATCTATGAGATTTATAGACAGATGAAATGTTACAAACAGCATAACCTATGACCCCATTCACGTGTTATTAAACACAATTATACAGATATTTCTAAAGAGATATTTCTAAAGAGTATCCACAATATTAAAAGGAAATATCACAACTCAATAGAAAGCACAATAAAACATGGGCAAAACTTAAATAGACATTTCTCCATATCTCCACATAGATAAAATACCAATAAACATACAGAAAGATGCTCAATATAATTTATTGAAAATACAAATCAAAATCATAATGGGAAATAGAATTGGTGAATTCCTACCAACTTGTCTAGTGAAACTCTGAATCATCTCTAATTGTTTTAAATGATTATTTTTTTATTCTCTTTAATGGTTTGAACAATTTTCCATTCTTACATCTGGTAATCTGAGCAACTTAGTTGAAGATAACAATATGTAATATAACAACCACTGTTAATTCCTATCACTTTGTTTTGAAACCCTGTGGTGTTGGTATTTTGCTATTGTTCTTTTTTTTACTACTCTCTTTAAAATAAAGAACACAATGAGATACCATCACTTGCCTACTAAGATGACAATAATAAAAACTATAGAAAATAATAAATTTTACAAAAGATCTAGAGAAATAAAAATCTTTTTGTATGGCTGATAGGAATGTGAAATGGTATATCTACCCTGATAAATATTTTTCCATTTCCTCAAAAACTTCAACATAGAATTGTCATATAGCTCACTAATTCATCTCATAAGTATATATACAAAAGAACTAATAACAGGGACTCAAACAGATAGTAGCTACTGTTTACAGCTATATTCACAATTACCAAAAAGAAGAAACAACTCAAAAGTCCATAGATGGAAGAATGAATAGCAAAATGTTATATATGCATGAAATGGATATTATTTAATGATTAAAAAAATAGGAAATTTGATCTATCCACAACACAGATGAACCATGAAAACATTATACTAAGTGAAAGAACTCAGACACCAACAGACACCAAAGGACAAACATGATTTGCTTTACATTAAATATCTAGCATAGGAAAATCCATACAGACACAAAGTATATTAGAGTTTCCTAGGGGTTGCAGGGTGAAAAAAGTTGGAAAGTATTGCTTAAATGGCACAGTTTCAAACTAGCTTGACAAAATGGTTTACGAAATATGTAGTGGTAAGTGTTGCACATCATTTTAAATATAATCAGTAATCCAGTAATATATTATTGGATTAAAATTTAATGATTATTAAAGTGGCAAACATTATGTCATATGTATTTTACCACAATAAAAAATGCAAGGTCATGGTCAGGCAGAACTAAACTTAAATCTGGGTTCTATGCATTATTAATTTTGTAACTTTGAAAAGTTTTCCCTACTAACCTTCAGATTTCATAATCTATAAAAAGGTCATAAAAATCATAAGAGTATCTCACGAGATTATGTGAGGATTAAATGAGCCAAATGCATGTAACATGCTTATCATTGTATGTATCTGCCCAGTAAATGCAAGTTAAAGTTATTATCAAAAGACAGAAATTGATTGCATTACTCTCCTCAGCTTACAAACATCCATGGTTTCTCATCATACTCAGCATAAAATCCACACTTCTTACCAGAGCCTTCAATACCTATGATCTAGCTATAGCTGACTTTTCCTACTAGCTCTTATACGACTCTCACCCTCAGTGTTCACTCCAGATACAGGGGCCCCCTTTCAGCTCCTTAGCCAGACCACCACATGTGTTCCCACATCAGGATATTTGTACTCACTGTTCTCCATGGCTAGAATAGTCTT
>PVLD010029624.1:0-17817 GCA_004027595.1 Dinomys branickii
CAGTAATGAGTCATGAGGATTTTGAGGAGGAAGAAAAGGACCTAGCTCCACTGCAGGCCTGGTCAGTAATTCATCAAAAGATAGAGCATGAACTACATTTGGGACTAGGAGAGGCATCGCAAAGACCTATGGTGTCGACAGAATTTACAGCCTGTTCTGTTTACACTTCCACCAAGCTTCAATAGTGCAGACAGCAACCCAGGGAACCTCTTGACAGTATGAATGCTTTTGCTGTGGGATGAGGGAGCAGACAGCATAAGCTGCTCTTCCAGGGAGATAGAAAAGCTGGCCTCCATGACCACATACCTGTCCTTGTACTAACGACTGCAGTTGACTCATCAGATGGCTCCCAGGTCCTGGGAATATATTCTGATGGACTGTCTGATGTTTACAGCACAGATGGTCTGGAAAGATGCTGGAGAATTGCCAGAAACTGGATTAAATGGCACATATATACTGATTTAGTGCAAATCATATGGCAATTAGGCATAAGACAGGCCATTTTTGATGTTAACTCCATGGCCTAGGTGACAAGGGTTTCACATCCAGCACGAGGAATGTGGTATTGTGGACAGTTCCTCTCAGATCCTTTGGGCCTCTAGCCATTGTCCTAACACCCTCCATAGGGAGAAGAATACATGAAGTAACTATGACTACAGCAGCACTAGGAGATACTAAGGGGCACAGAAAGGAGTGAGGAGTTTGGGCAATATGGAGACAGGAGCCCAAACTGACTGAACAAAGAATCCAAAGTGGATCAAATATGGATCAACCACTTCATTGGAAGGGTGAATTAAGAGACTGATAAAGAGCTGAATGGCCTGCTGTTACCCGTTTGGGAAGAGTTACACCTTGAGCAGCATTTCCAGCAGTAAAGGGAAATACAGGAAAAAAGTGGTCCAGAACAAGGCAGAAAAATTGCAAATCTTCATGGCCCCTGCAGATGATGTGATACAGGCATTTAATTATAACTCAGGGCAGGGCCAAGTGCCTGGTTACGGGGAATGCCAAAGGAGGGGAGGACTCATGTGGAACTTGTCATTTATTGGACCCCCATAAATGTACAAAGGGTCCTTATGCTGATGGACTCTGGGGAAGACTGTAATCTGATTCATGGCAATCCTGATAAATTCCTGTGTAAGGCAGTTTGCACAGATGTTTATGGAGGATGCAACATCAAAGTGAAGCCTGCGACTATGACTCTTGGTATAGATTATCTGCACCCTTGAGCCTATATTGTGCACATCTCTCCAGTTTTAGAGTACAGGTTGGGGGCAGACATTCTCCAGGGGTTGAGATTGCAAGCAGTGGGCAGATTCCACCTCAGACTATGGGTGGTAAAGATTATCATGTGGGGCTATACTTACCATGAGCCCTAAGTCCTGTCCACACCATGATATGTGGTGATTAGCAAACAGTGTCTACTGGGGGGTCATGAAGAAATCACCCAAATAATCCTGAAACTAGAAGAAGGCGTGGTGCCTACAACTCATCCATATGGCTTATGAAGAAACCAGCTGGATTTTTACTCATGACAGTGAATTACTGGGAGCTGAATAAAATGACTGCATCTTTGCATGCTGCTATCTCTGATTCATGAGGGTGTGGACTAATTGTCTACATAGATTTTCTATCTCCACTATGTAACAGATTTGGCCAATGCTTTTTTCCTCTTTAAATATAGCTGCTGAAGGTCAAGAACAGCTTCTCTTCATGTAGAAGGAAGGCAATAGACATTTACTGTGTTTCCACAGAATTGCTTGCATACTCCTAATATTTGCCATAGGCTATTAGCAAAAGACTTGGCTTCCTGGTCAGCCCCATGGGAGGTGCGGTTGTTTCATTATATTGATTATATTATGTTAAAGTCTGACTCTCTTACAGATATATAACATGCAGCTAGTGGTCTTGGATAGCACCTAACAACGTGTTGATTGGCCATCAATGAGGCCAAGGTCCAAGGACTTAGGTTTTCTGTCAAATTTTAGGGAGTTATCTAGTAGGATAAGATGAGAGCAATACCAGAGGCTGTTATTGATAAGACACAGAAATAACCTCACCCTACAACAATGAAATAGTTACAGACTTTCCTAGGGGTTCTGGGGTACTGGAGGACTTTTATTTTCCATTTAGCTCAGATCTTGAACCCCTTATATAACCTGCGTAAGAAAGGTGCCATATTATGGCTTGTGTTTACATGTTACCCCAAAGCCTCATGTCATAGGTGAAACTTTTCAGATGTGGCTGGGGCTAGAGTGTGTGACACTGGAATTGATTCATGGTGCAATGCTAGGGTCAAAGACATTATGATTAAAGATGTGAGTGCTACCCTCCCTAAGTAGCCTTGATAAGATATAAGGGATAGAAAGAGCTGTGGTCATCTCTTGTTTGTTCTTGCCTGTCTGATTGCCATGGACTATTTCTCCTTTGTGATTCCTCTCTGTTACGCCATTCTGCCCTGGAGCCAGCTGATTATGAAGCAGTACCACTACAAACTATGAAATAAATAAAGATTTTCCCCTTGAACTTTGGATGTCCCACATTTTGTCTTAGCAATGAGAAAAGCTTCTAAGATAGAATTTGGTATCAAGAGTGGGGCTGTTCCTGTGACTGTACCTGACCATGAGGTTTAGGAGACTTTGGAGCTGGCTTGTGGGAAGGGGAAGAATTAGGGAAAGTTTAGAGATGTCGGTTGAAAAATAGAGCTGTAAGACCTGAGGCTGCACTTGATGGGAGATTCTGGTCAGAATTCAGAAGACCAGAATGCTGCTAGAAACTCTGCTGGCAAAGACCAAGCTCAAGAGGTTTCTGCTGGGAAGAAGGACCACTTTGGCTCTAGGCTTCCATTGATGTGTGTTATGCCTTGACGGAAAGTTTGCCTGCATTTTGCTCATGTCCAGAGACCTTGCCTGAGATGGAGATTAAGGGCAGCAGATGAATTAATCTGGCAGAAGAAATTTCAGGGCAGTCTAATGTTGAGGCAGAAGCATGGCTACTGTTGGGGGTTTTTAGTCGGATTTATATTGAGAATCAAGAGCAAAGAGCCCAGCAGAATGATTTAAAATGCTATGAATTTGGCCAGAAAAGAAGCTCCAGTAAGCTATGGACTGAAAAAATAGAGGAGATATTTACTGTTGAGAAGGAACAGGAAAACAGAAAAGATAGCTTAAGCACATCACAAGAAGCAACAGGACTTCACACCTTGCAGTCCAAAATTGCAAAAACAGGAAGACTTTGTTTTCAGAAGAAAGCCCCAGAACACCACATTTCAGAATGGTGTGGCCAAGGGAAGTTGCTCCTTGGGATTTTGTTCATAGGTACTCAACCCATACAGCCAAAAAAGAAGGAAGCCTGGCTATTGCTCCAGCTGGTGACAAACTTTGCCATCATTTATATGGTTCTAGTTTTAGGTTTATGAAGAATGTAAGAGTTGTGGCATCAGGAAGGCTTCCACCCAGATTTCAGAAGAAGGCCTGGGAGGCCAGTCAGTGTGATCCTGAGAAGTCAGTGTGTGAAGCTGTGAGTGTGAAGCCAAAGGTGCAGTGGAGATCCCAGAAGTTTGGAGAAGCCAGGAGTATAGATCATCCGAGGAAAACTATAAAGAGTGAGCAGAGCAGGCCCAAGAGAGAAGCCATGGGAGCTACAACCACTGGAAATGTCATAGAGGCAGAGCTAATGAAGCCCTTTGGAGTTCACATCTTGCCACAGATTGCCTTAGATGCTGCATATGGAACTACAGGACTTAATGTGTGTCCTGCTAGGTTTTGGACTTGCTTTTGTCCCATTCCTTTGCATCCTCCTATTTGTAACTTTTGGGATAGAAATGTCTATCTTGTACCATTGAATGTTGAGAGTGTTTAACTTTGTTTTCATTAGTACAGGGGCTCACAGCTAAGAGTTTGGTTAAATTTCAGAGGAGACTGGATTTGGACTTTTCAGCCATGCTGAAACTGTTAAGACCTTGGTAAGTCTTAGAGATGGACTAAATGCCTTTTACATAAAGGAATATCCAAGAGTCTTTGGAGAACTAGGGACAGATTGTTATGGTTTGTGTCTAGATGTCCCCCCAGAGCCTCATATAGTCACAGGTAGGGTTTTTGTAGGTGGCCGGGTCTAAAGTATGTGACATTGTAATTGATTCATGGTGAAGTGCTAGGATGAATGGCACTAGCATTAAAGGTGTCAGTGCTGTCTGTCCTAAGTAACCTGGATAAGATATAAGTGATAGGCAGATCTGTGATCATCCCTTGCTTGCTCTTGTCTGCCTGCTTACCATGGGCTATTTCTCCTCTGCGCTGCCTCTATGCCATGCCACCCTGCCTTAGAGCAAGCTAATTATGGACTGAAATCTTTACAAACTGTGAGCTAAATAAACCTCTTCCCCTTAAATTTTGGGTGTTGTGTATTTTGTCTCAGTGATGAGAAAAGTAACTAAGACATGCCACCTGGGATTGGCGGGAAGATACCAAGCTGGCATTTGGGGTGGCAAATAAGTCTGTACATCAGGCACAAGTGCTACAGGCAGCTGACTCCAGGTGCTTCTGTGAACTGGATATTCATGTAACCACCAAGGGCGCTGTGGCAGTGCACAGAATGGCTGTGGATGCCTTGGGATTTTTGTCACAGTTATGGAAAGTGGTGAAAGTTTGCTATTCCCTTATAGAGAAGCAGCTGGCCACTGTATATGCAGCCTTACAGGCCTGCGAGTCAATCACCAGGGAAGCCCCTGTGAAGTCCCTGGGCGTACACTTACCCAGTGGCTGACTAGCTGTGCTCATTGATACCCATGCCCAAGGTAGGAGTCATTCAAATGCCAATGCTGGCTAAATGGGGAGCAGACTTACAACAGTGGAGTGTGTTGAGCACAAGTCTCCTTTTTGCTGAGTTATAGCAGGTGTTAGGATGGGCGGAATACATACATAATTCTGTACCATTGTCCCATCCACCTGAGGAACCAGAGGAAACCCTTATAAGGAAGTCAGCCATCAGTGCCACGAAATGCTTGCTATACAGGTGGGTCAAACTGGGGGCCTGCCACAGAGTGGATGGCTGTGGCTGTGCAGCCAGAAACAGATACCATTTTGTTTGATACTGGTATCAAACAGAGTAGCCAATGGGCTGAGCTGAGGATAGCATGGATGGTAATTATCCAAGAGGGTCCCTTAACCACATGTACTGAGAGTTGGGCAGTATACAAAGGCCTGATATTATGACTTTCTCCATGGAAAGCCACAGGTTGGCTGGTTGACCAACAGGCTGTGTAGGGTCAGGCGATGTGGCAAGTCCAATAGAAGATTGGCCATGTGAAACAAATATATATTATGTGTCAGGCCATGTCCGACTAGCATCTCCAGGAAATGATGTAGTGGACATGTTAGCATGGGCGTGCTGGGTAGAAAGGGCTTCTGCATAGGATATGGCCACACAGCCACATCAAAAGTTAGGACATGTAGGAAGCCAGACCATGCATATAATAGCTAAGCCATGGGAATTGTCGATTATGATGGAAGCTTGTAAGACATGTTTTATGTGTGTACAAGCCTTTCCTGAGAGGAGGCACTTGACTGAGACCCTATAGCAGATGATGAGGAGCTGTATCCCCCAGATGCCTGGTAGATTACATAGGTCCCCTTCCAAAAGTCAGGGGCAGGCCCATGCTTCCGTGGCTATAGATACAGCAACACGTCTTTTGTTTGCCATTCTATGTGCCCAAGCAGATAAGCAGCACACTAATCATTGCAACAACTATCTGTCCGTTATAGGAGACCCTTAGTCATAGAGGGTGACAATGCTAACTAGTTTACAGGGGTACAAGTACAACAGGGTCTAAAGAAATGGATGTCCTGTGGAAACTGCATGCCCCTTATAATTCCCAAGGAGTAGGTATGACTGAATGATACCACAGTCTCTTGAAACAGGATCTGCAAACTGCCACATCTCCAGTATCACTGAAAAGGTGGGCTAGATGCCTGTTTGGCATGATCCAAACCCTTAACAAGTGACCTTGTAAGCAGGACCTTGTTATGGTGGAGGCCCTATTGTACTGGACTGCAGTCCTCAAACAATTGCAGGCTACAACTAAACATGAACTGCTGAGACCTGGCTATGGGAAAAATAGTAATATTTTTCTTCCTGTGCTGACTTCCTTGAAGGAAGATAAACAGGTAAAATGAGCATGGCCATGGCACATAAAAGCTCCACACTGTCACTGGCTAGCCCCCTCAGCTGCATGGGAGGGGGGGCTATAATAGGAACTAGTGTGACACCATGGGTCTTGAATATTTGGCCACCAGAAGTTACTATGTGCATGGGTGCACAGAGGCAAGACACTTTATTATGGGCTACTTATGTACTCTTGCTATGGCCTGTAATAAGTTCTCCTGTACTACTGCATATGCTGAAGCCATTTGAGGCCCTGAACCTTGCAGAAAATATATGGTATTTATGGCCAGGACACAGTCCCCTGGCTGTGACAATAGTCACAAGACTCCCACCTGGCATGTCTTTTACTAGGTGGGAGAGATCTTACATTACCAGTACATATCTCTGCTTTGTCCTATCACCCTTAGGACAATCTATGCCAACAATGTGGCAGAATGGGCTCACACATATGCTGCTCTGGTGAGTTGATCTCATTGTTGGGTGTGTATGGCTATGCCTATGACTGCAGTGGGAAGACTGCTTTGGCATATTCACCCTGCTGTGGCACCCAACTGGACCTAGCTGGCTGAATGAGAAGCAACAGCTGAATATTGGAACTGCACATGACAAACCATAGACACTGCATGACAGGAAACTCATAGAACCAGAGCCCCCTGGTTAACCTGTAGTGTGTGTGATAGTTGGGGTTGAATTTGGGGGGAGCATGTTGTACCTCCACTACAGGTCCCAAGACATATAAGTAATATATATATATACACACATAAAAGAGTTCAGTGGAAGCCTCCAGAGGCTTGTTTTAATATTACCTACTGGACCAGTGTAAAGCTGGTGGAACAACCTCCCTTTCCAAGAGCAGACTCCTGTTGATTTTGTACCCCTGGTAGCTTGTGGTTTTGTGGAGAAGCTGGCTAGTCATATTTGTCTGCCAACTGGACTGGACAGTGTGCCTGGGGTGGCTTTTTCTGTCATTTACCCTTTGTGAGACTATCTGAGCAACCAAGTACCTGGATTGCTGTCAGAGCATGGTATGAGCGGCAGGTGCATCATATAGCATGGTGGTTTTACCCCTTTACTGTGTTGCTCCGGCAGCAGGCAAGACAGAATGGCAGTTGGCTGCCCTTGCAGAACATATTGCTAAAGCCTTACATTTTGCTTTTAACTACGAAAACAGACCAAACACAAAAGGTCGTCTACAAAATCAGATGGTGTTAAGAATCCTCACTGCAGCCCAAGGTAGAACATGGGCTCTGTTGGGTGTGTAATGCTGTGCCTACATACAAGACACATAATATCATAACTGCTTTGCAGATGATGGTGGGAGAAATTACTAAAACTAAAAAGGGTACAGCAGACCCACTGTGTGAGTGGTAGAATTGTTTATCCTCAGATTGGAGATGAACTTTATTAATGCTGTAGGCAGTGCCTATGCCTTAGTGACTTGCTTTCATTTGTTGTATTGCCACTGCGGTGTGTGAATACAAGGATCAGTCCTTGGGCCCACATGCCCACTGGCGATCATGTCCCACAGCCTGAAGAAGGTAGGTTGTAGGGAAAAGAGAAGCCCAAGATGGCTATGCTTTGGTTGAAGTTGGGAAGTGGGGTGAGTGTTCTAGAGGCCCTGAGTTAGCAGGACTCCAACACAAGCATACCTCAGAGGCCCCAGAGTAAACAACTTATATAACCAAGGTCATTGCTGGCATATGTAAATAACTTGTGTAACCAAGGTCATGCTGATCGATGTAAATAACTTACATAACTAAGGTCGCTATGTCACAATATGGGACCTCAGGTGGTATGGAGGTTGAAAAGATTACTGAGATGAGATTTAGCTCAATCTACTGAGAGGCTCAGAGGGGCTATTTCTTCACAGAGAGCACCCAGCCAGTAGGGAGACTCTGGGGGAAGAAAAAAGCTACCAAGGTGAAAAGTCTCTGAATTTTATTTAGACTATCAGTGTAAGAGAAAAAAAGAGAACAAAAACAGGTCCAGGAGCTGTCTCAAGGCCAAGAAGTTCTTCTTGGGGAAAGGGGAAAGATATGGCCAGACACAATACACTTCACTAATCTAAACTTCTTGTTTAACTATTCTATTCTCATGAAGCCTGTGTGCTTTTGTTCCATAGTTTAACCACTCACTAAACCACACTCCTCACCGAGCCTGTGTGCTTTTTGCCCTACAGTTTATTCTCACAGAGCCTGCATGACTTTTGCCTTGCAGTTTAATTATTTGTGTGCTTTTGCCCCATATTTTAACCATTCACTCCTCATAGAGACTAGGTGCTTCTGTCTTGTAGTTTAATCATTCAGTTTAATCACTCACTCTTAGCCAGGTCCCCGACATGGCTACTGGCAAATGGCACTATTGTACCAACCCCCATGCAAATGTGTGTGACTGTGTGGTACCTCAGAAGAAAGATATCAAACCTGCACACCGTTCCTTTTCTCTTCGTCCAACTGGTGCCATCAGACGTGCAGAGGCTTTACCTGAGTCACGATGTTCCTCTGCTACTTAGCCACCATGAACTAAGCAGCTGTGCTCCACTACACACTTGGTCATACACTTTACTCCAGTATAAGCCATTTTATTCTTCCAGTGCTGGGAACTGAACCCTATATAAAGCCATCTTTTTAATGATTCACTCTTGGTTTTCCCAGGGATTGATTTCAAATTATTAGTCTTCAGTTGTCAAAATTAGTCATTTTATACTTTCAAGTATCAGGACATTTCCTGTTTTCAGTTTATTGGTATTTCTCCCCTAAATTTCTGTGTTTTCATTTCCCTATTTCAACAGGAAGTCCATTCATTTTGATAGAAAGAGCAGCAACAAAATAGAAATTGGACAGATCTTTTCTCTGTCATTGGTACCAGTATATTATCTATACCACCCCTTTCTATGGTAGTTCAGATTATTTATTTTCTTTAGTGTGACAAGTCTCAATGAATTCTAAGCTTTTTTTTTCTGATACTTTTTTCATTTTCTTCTTATTTTATGAAAAGACATCTCTCATAACCAAATAATGAGGATAACAATAGTTATTATGCTAAATATCATTATCTTCAAAGAAGTTATGCAGTGCAAGACATAAACCAAAAATATTCTGATCAAAAAGATTCTTAAAGAAACTGGTAATAACACAGGCTCCTGAAGGCTCCCTAAGCTGTCTGGGGCTCAGCGTCACTCCTGGGATGGTGTGTATGAGGGGATGCATGGCATGGCTCACCAAGGCTCCTGAAGCTGTCTGGGGATCAGGGTGGGGTGCAGCTCCAAAACTTTCCTTTAAAACTGATAGAGAAATAAGTTTTCACAAAAAGGAGCATCTAAATAAATTCATTATCACCAAACCAGTATTACAGAAAAATTCTCAAGTATAGCCTAGTCACGGGTGCTACACTGGACTTCCTCTTCAATGCCAGCCTGCCCTGCAGAAGGAGTCACTTTTGGAATAAAGTGCCATGCTTTTTTGCCATTTATAATAGCTGTAGGAATTTCTTGGGGCCAGGGCTACTGTCCTGGCCCACTGTCTCTCCCAGCCACAGACCCTCTCTACTTACCCTATGGGGTGAGCTTTCCTTTCTTTGCGCTGTGCTCAGTCTCTCCAGTTTATCAATCCTAAGTTTTTAGTCTTCCTATCAGTTCGCTCCCAATTCTTGGTTCCTTGTCTTCACCAGATTGTCTTGCAGGTGTCTCCACTGTAAGTTCTGGAGAGGCCCCACTCTGCTACCAATTTCAACTCCACCATCTTTCTTTCCCCAACACTTCCTCGAAGCACATTTAGCTATGAACATCAGTGAATCAGTCAACTGATGAATATAGTGCTGCCATTATCTAATCACCTCTCCAGGAGTCTCTGAAGCCACTCAAATTGGCAATTAAGATGAACTGGCACACATATAGTCTCTAATGCTATCCTAGGAGGCAAAAATTTTAAATTGGAATTGCAAAGCAATAAAACCAAAAAAGAGATCACTATTAACATATTTTGATAAAAATTTTCTAGTCTACAGAAGAGTTCATAGACAACATTAAGCAATAGTTGACAAGATATTCAAATAATTAAAAATAGCAAAGAATTAATATCAAGATAGAATACACAAGAATTCTCAAAAATCAAGAAGCCTCCCCACAAACCCAATGAAGAAAAGATCTAAGTAACCAAATCACTGAAAGAAAAGTCCAGCTACACTACTTTGTATCCAGCTACACTACTGAATTTGGTTATTAGATCCATGAGCCTTTTGGTGGAGTTTTTGGGGTCTTCTATGTAGAGTATCATGTCATCTGCAAATAATGATAATTGTACTTCTTCCTTTCCTATCCTTATTCCTTTTATTTCTCTCCCTTGTCCAATTGCTCTAGCTAATATTTCCAGAAATATATTGAAGTGGTGACAGTGGACATCCTTGTCTTGTTCCTGATTTTAAAGTAAAAGCTTTCAATTTTCAACCATTAGCCATTGGTTTATCAGAGATGGCTCTGGTCAGCTTAAGGTAAAGGCCATCTATCCCTATTTTCTGTAGGGTTTTTATCATGAATGAGTGTTGGATTTTATTGAAGGCTTTTTCTGCATTGATGGATATGATTACGTGATTTTTGTCTTTGACTCTATTGACATGGTGTATTACACTGATTGATTTGCATATATTGAACCATCCCTACATTCCTGGTATGAATCCCATTTGGTCATGGTGTATAATCTTTTTGATGATTTGTTGTATTCTGTTTTCTAGTATTTTATTGAGAATTTTTGCATCTATATTCATTAGGGAGATTGGCCTGTAGTTCTCTTTTTTGGTTGGATCTTTCTCTGGTTTTGGTATCAAGATAATACTTGCGTCCAGGGATGAGTTGGGGAGAATTACTTCCCTTTCAATTTCCTGAAAGAGTTTGAGTAGAATTGGTGTTAAATCTTCTCTGAATTTCTTGTAGGATTCAGCTGTGAATCCATCAGGACCTGGGTTTTTCTTCATTGGCAAGTTTTTTATTACATTCTCAGTTTCACTGGCTGATATTGAGTTATTTAGGATTTTTATATCTTCTTCATTCAGCTTTGGCAATTCATATGTATCTAGAAATCTGTCCATGTCCTCTGTGTTTTTCATCCGATGACAGTAAAGATTTTCAAGGCAGGTATTGATGATCTTCTGAAATTCTTCAAGATCTGTAGTGATTTCACCCTTTTCACTCCTTATTGTGTGTATTTCAGGTTTTTCTTTCCTTTTTTTGATAAGGTTGGCTAGGGGTTTATCTATTTTATTTATTCTCTATTTATTCTCTTTGATTCATTAATTCTTTGCATCTTTTTTTAGTTTCCATTGCATTAATTTCCACACTGAGCTTTATAATTTCCTGTCTTCTTTGGGCTCTGGATTTGACTAGCTGTTCTTTTTCTAGAAATTTGAGGTGCAGCATAAGATTGTTTATTTGTGCTTGTTCTGTTTTCCTGAGATGGGAATTCACCGCTATAAATTTCCCTCAGGACTGTTTTCAATTGTGTCCCACAGGCTCCTGTCAGTTGTATGTACATTTTCGTTTGATTGTAAATAGTGTTTAATTTCTACTTTGATTTCATCTGTGACCCATTGGTTGTTCAGGAGGATGTTATTTAATTTCCAACTGTTTATGGACTTTTTGTGTTTCCTTTTGTCATTAATTTCCAATTTCATTGCACTATGGTCTGATAGTATACATGGGATAATTTCAATTCATTTGCATTTACTTGAACATGTTCTATATATTAGTATATGGTCTACTTTAGA
This sequence comes from Dinomys branickii, assembly GCA_004027595.1. Lineage (NCBI taxonomy): Eukaryota > Metazoa > Chordata > Mammalia > Rodentia > Dinomyidae > Dinomys > Dinomys branickii. The sequence continues at coordinate 11,920 of PVLD010029624.1, forward strand.
GAACATCCCATATGCAGCTGAAAAGAATGTGTATTCTGATGCTGTTGAGAAGAACACTCTGTAAGGGTCTACTAAGTCCATATGTTCATGTTTGGTTAAGTTCTGTTGTTTCTTTCCCAATTTTTTTATCTAGTTGATCTCTTTGTACCAATTGTGTGTTAAAGTCCCCTGTTAGGACTGTGTTGCTGCTTATTTCATTTTTCATGTCTATTAAAATTTGTCTTATATAGTTGGGTGCTCCTATATTTGGAGCATAGATGTTTATGATTGTTATCTCTTCCTCTTGCAGCTTTCCCCTCACAAGTATGTAGTGACCTTCTTTATCTCTTTGATTGTCCTTGGTTTGAAGTTCATGCTCTCTGCAAACAGAATAGCTACACTCATTTTTTTCTGGGTTCCTGTCACATGGAGTATTGTTTTCCATCCTTTAATTTTCAGTCTATGCATTTCCTTTTGAGTTAAATGTGTTTCTTGTATACAGCATATAGTTTGATTTTGTTTCCTGATGCACTCTGCTAGTCTGCATCTTTTGGTTGGTGCAGTGAAACAATTTACATTGATGGTTATAACTAATATGTACTGGTTTATCTTTGTCATGTTATTTTCCTGAGGTTGGATCCTTTTTTCCCCTCTGTTGAATTGCTCGCTCTGCTTGGTGGTTCCTTTCTGTTTTTCTTGAAGTTGTGGTCTGTTTAATCTCTTTCTAGAATATCTTTTAGTACTGTTTGTAGGGTTGGTTTGGCACTCATGAATTTCTTCAGTTGTTCTTTATCATGAAAATATTTTATTTCTCTATTAAATTTGAAGGAGAGTTTTGTGAGGTACATCAGCCTGGGTTGGAAGTTGTTTTCTTCCAGCACATGACATACTTCACTCCAAGCTCTTCTTGTCATGATGGTCTGTGCTCAAAAATTTGCCATGATTCTAATGGGCTTTCCTTTATAGTGATTTGTTTCTTTGCTCTAACAGCTTTTAATATTCTGATTTTTTTGTTGAGTTTCTGGCATCTTGATCACTATATGTCTGGGTGTAGATTTATTTTGGTTATGATTAACTGGAGTTCTATATGCTTCACTTAACTGTATGTCTGGTTCTTTCTCCATGCCTGGGAAATTTTCTGCTATTATTTCTGCAAATAGTCTTTTTCTGTCATTTGTGTTGACATCTGCTGTTTCCTTGATACCTATTAATCTGACATTTTTTTCTTTGCTTCATCTTGCAGTCGTTGAATTGTTATTTTCTGGTTCCTTGTTGCTTTTAAGAGATCCCTCCTTTCACATTCATTAGTGGCAATGATGTCTTCAAGGTCTGAAAGTCTATCTTCAGCTTCATTCAGGCAGTTTTGCCAGCTTTCAATGGAATTTTTAATTTCCTGGATATCTGTTTGAATCTGTTTCATACATTCTAGTTCTTTTCTATATTGTTCACTGCAGGTTTCCATGAGTTGTCTATGCTCCTCTCTTTTCTTATCAATGCCATCTTTGGATATGCTGAACACTTGTTTCATTATTGTTGTCATTTCTTTTTTTTACCTGAGACATTATTTCTGATCTGATGTCTTCTATGACCTGATGTTGTTGTTTCTTTACTTCAGTTGCTTATCATTTCAGAAATTTCAGGTGTATGACTTCCAGGCTCTTCTGTGTTGATGTCTCCTGGAATTGTTTTGGGTCTGGGATTGCATTTTGCTCCTTCCTGTTGTCATCTTTGAAGATCCAGAGGTTCCCTGGAGCGCAGCCTCACCCTCCCAAGTGTGTATGAGTGGCAGGGCGAGAGTCTGAAGATCCACAGTGCTCAGTGAAGCTCCTGTGCTGGTGAGTGGTGGCAAGGTGGGGTTGCAGATGCTCCCGAGCTTTCTTGCATTCAGTTGGTTCCCAGGAATGTGTGGGAAGGGTGTGGGAGGCTCGCCGGAGCTCCTGAAGCTGCCTAGGGTTCGACCTAGCTTCCACAAGAGTAGGGGGGATGCACGTTGTGTTTACTGAGGGTTCAGATGTTACCCAGGACAGAGCCTGCTTCCCACACTGGCAGGGGAGGGGTAAGGGTAGACTCTCTGAGGCTTCTGACTCTGTCCAGGTTTAGCTGAGGTCCCAGGGGGTACGGGTTGTTCTGGGATTGACCACTGAGGCCCCAGAAGCTATCCAGAGCTCCACGTGCCTCACACACTACTGCAGGAGGCACCAGAGTGGCTCACCAGGGCTCCTAAAAATGTTCAGAACTCAGCCCAGCCCCCGCGGACAAACTATGTGTGTGGGGAGTAGCTTCCAAGGCCCCAGAGGGTGCCTAGGGTTCCTCCTGCCTCACACGCTGGTCAGGGAGGTGCAGCAGTGACACACCCAGGATTTCTGAAGATGTCTGGGGTTCAGCCCAGCTCCCAAAGACACACTACGGGCATGGTGAGTAGCCACCTGAGATCCCAGTGTGTGCCTGGGGTTTCTGCCTGACTCACATGCTGGTCAGGAAGGTGCAGCAGCGACTCAACGGGCTTTCCTGAAGGCTTCCTGAGTCTGGTTTTCAGCCTTGTACAAATCTGACATCTTAGGAGTTTTGCTAAAATACTCTGGCTTTTTTTTCTTTTTAATTTCTAGAGGAGGCACTATATAGGGCAGATCTTCCCTGCTTTTAAATATGTGATGTGTTCTTTCTCTTCCTCTGTTTAGCTACTTAACGGAGTATTCATTCAAAGCATTTAAAAAAAATTTTTTTAAAGATACCTAGGAAAACTTTCCCCAGTTTCAAAAGACAGAAACTCGGAGTGACCAAGTCTACTTGGGAACTTCTGGCTGCACTGCACTCGTGACAAAACTGAGGGGCACCTGCAAACTGGATTATGTCTTTATATGTATCAAATATTTACTTAGCCAGGGTACAGGAAGATTAATTGCATAGGTTAAATTACTCCAGTCTAGTTTTAATGACGCCATTGGGAGTGTAAGTGTAGAAAAGGATATTTGGAAATGAATCTAGTTAATTTCTCTCAAACAATATAAAGTAAAAAGCAGATCAAATTCTAACAGAAACAATTAGATGAAGAAAAGATAAATTTCCCTTCTAGTAATAGAAATACATTAAGCTTTAATTTATTAAAAGGAACTGAAAATTTCTCCCCTTTCAATGCTGAAAAAGAGGGATAGAAACCTCTCTGTTAGGAATTATTTATATGGTACCCACCGGGATGATTTCAAGTTCACCTTCCGAATCAGAGTTTCTGTGGGAAAGGGATGACGTCTCTGCTCACTGAATATATATTTCCTTATAACCACACATCTGCTCTTTATAATAGGATAAGTTACTGGGTTTTAAATTCAGAGCGAAAATGATTTCTTTCTGCCTACTGGGTGTTCCACAGACCTACAGCATCAGCATCATCTAGAAGCTTATCAGAAATGCTCACTCTGAGACCCACCCCAGGCCTACTAAACCAGAGTTTACCAGTTTATGAGAGCCCCAGGTGATTCCTGTGCACATTAAAGTTTGCACTGGGTTAAGAAATCACCTACATAGAGGAAGCTCTGTGAAGTTTCTCCTAGCTTCAACTATTAACTCCTCTTGGGTGACACAGTAATCGAAATGTAATCATTAAATGTTCTTCGGGTTTCTTTTCTTGTAATATCTGTTAGAAGAATGACAGTAACACTGAGGTAATTTTACAGGTCCATTGGATATTACTGTTTACAAAGCACTTTTGTATTTATGATCTCACTTAATTCCTTTATTTGTTATTCTTTATTTATTTTACGTTGATATTATAACATTTATTGAAATAGTGCTATGGGTTAATAAAAACAGTAAAAAAGCAAAGAATTAAAATTCAAGCTATGTAAAATCCCAACTAAAACCCAGAAATGTTAATGTATTTGTTCATTAGCTAATTAAAAGTCTGAAGAGGACAAGACACCCAGTATAATAAAGTACTGCAAAACAATTGGCAATGTTCAGTTATCAAAATTGTGGATTTTGCATTTTGTATCCTTCTCTTTTTCAATATTATATTACATAAAAAACAGGATAGAAAAATACATTACAAACTGGTAACAATGGCTGTAAATACATTGTCTTACATGTTTCTCATAGGCAATAGGTTGGTTATGGTACATACATAGCATGAAACTATAAAGGTAATAAAGAATAGACAAAAAATACATGTCAGTTGTATGATAACATACAAATGACACTCCCATCTACGCACGCTAAAAATTACATAAAACTGTCAGAAAAAGTCTTAAAAACAACATGTTTTAATAAGAAAGAAATTCTATAAAGAATGATAATACTGAGAACCAAGGCATTCAGAAGTTTAATTCCTTTATCATGGGTAACCCATTAAACCAATGTAATCGTTCTACCGATAAACATGAAGTTAGGTCAATAATGCATTGCTTTTTTCTAAAATCCATTTAAGAATCCAAGAGTAACATAGGTATATTGAAATCTGGATAAATTATTGGTGCAAAATAGGCATAAAATATAAGAATAATGACTGAAGCTTGTTCCGCTTTCAGGCAAAAAGAAGAATCTGGTTCTGTGGGTTGGAGGAATAACAAGGAAGGCCTTGCCTAAGGAGAGAATGTGAAGCAGTGGAGCCAGTACACTCACTATTCTCTGCACAGCACTGCCATCTGGTGGCCATTTAATGACTTACACCATCCTTTCGCCCGTCCCTCCTGTCCTAATCCTGCGGCAGAATAACTGATGAAATTTTTTCTTATTCTACAGGTTGTCTTTACTCTGTTGGCTGTTGCCATTGTTCTGCAGCACTTGTTTATTCTTCCTGTTATTTCTTTGACAGTTGCAGACTCATGAGCCTTCCAGTGCAGACCCTTTAGTCTTCTATCACAGACCCTTTGGCCTTCTGATATGTACTAACCTAGTATACTACAGTGAGATCCAGGCCTTTCACGGGCTCCTTCTATCCCCAGTGTGCAAACAGACCTTTTGCACTCTTCCACACCTTACTCTGTGCCAGTGTTGTGCCATTTATATCATTACTGCTTTGTAGTATAAGTTGAAGTCATATACTGTGATATCTCCTGCTTTGTGCTTGTTGTCCACAATTAATTTTGCTATTCTGGGTCTCCTTTTGTTCCATATGAATTTTAGAATTTTTTCTCAGTTTCATGAATAATGCAGTTATTTTGATTGGGATAGCATTAAGTTTGCATATCAGTTTTGGAAGTCAGTCATTTTAATAATATTGATTCTGCCTATTCACAAATGGGACAACTTCCTATAGTCCAATGTTCTCTTCAATATCTTTTTACAGAGTTCTGTACTTTTCATTGTAAAGGCTTTTCACTCTCTTGGTTAGGTTCATTCCTAGGCATTTAAATTTTTAAAATTGATTTTATTGGTAATTTATACATAAAATAACAACCTAAGTACACTCTATTCAACTTACCCAGCTTTCTTACTTTTCATGGAATTTATTAGCAATTGATAAATTCACTTATTTGTTTAATAAACAATTTCAAAATCTTCAAATCTTATCTGAAGACAATAAACAAATAACCGAATATGTCATTCATTAGAATATGAGAGTATAAGCTGCATGAATTCCAAAACTTGTTCCATTTTGTTAATTGTTGATTCTTAGCATGGAATTATGCCTAACAGATAGTAGGTGCTTAATAAACATTTGTTGAGTGAATCAGTGAAGGAATGAATGAGTGTGGCAATCTGTTGGCTTATTAAAGCTCCCAGTTATTACCCATTTCTATTGATTTACATGAACTAATATAAAACAGAAATAAAAACCTGAAATGTGCAGCAAATGATCCTGAAATCCTGAGAAGGAAATTGATTATAATGGTGACATAAATACTTCTCATATTCTTCCAGATTTTGAATGACAGTGGAAGAGTTGAGAAGTGAATACCTGGTTACATAGATGGTGTCACTTTT
>PVLD010029625.1:0-17812 GCA_004027595.1 Dinomys branickii
CTGGCTCAACTACATCTAGCCCTTTCTTTTCTTCTTTTCCGTTTAGTACTGAGGATGGAACCATGGCTAGCCTACCCCTGAGCTAAGGCCTCAGGACTTCTAAATTTTTTCAAGAGAGGGTTCTGAATTACCCATGCTGGATTTCACCTTTTGATCCTCCTGCCTCAGCCTTCTGAGTGCTAGAATTACAAGCATGTACTGTGATCTCTGGTGTGGACCACGAGTGTGACTGAAAGTTGCATTTTGCCTCGTGATCTTGTGGGAGACGTCCTAGCTGCTGGGTGCTTATGAATAGCTGCGGTTGCATATTCTTCTTAAGGCAAGTTTTTATCAGCAGTGACCTAGGTTCATGTTACCTTCTGTTTGCTGATCACCAAGCTCGTACCAACTTTCCTTTCTTGGCTGTTGTTGGCTTTTTATTTTTGTTTCTTTTTCCACATTTTTGTAAACACTAAATACTGAACAAAGTGTTACTGAACAAAGAATAGATCAGGATAAGAACAAAAGGTAAGTTTTCTCTTTTATTTGTCTTTTTGACACAAGGTCTTGCTATGTAGTTCATGCTGGCCTTGAGCTCACTTTGTAGCCCAGGCTGGTCTGGAACTTGCAAGGATCCTCCTGCCTCAGCCTCCCGAGTTCTGGGATGACAGGCATATGCCAACCTGCCGAACCGTACATTTATTAAAGTTTAGAAAAGAAACATGCTCTGCAGAGTGATTCTGGACTAAGACCATAGGAAAAGCAGCCCACACTGCAGCACAGGAGCAGACTCCTGTGAAAGGATGTAGCTGCTCACAGCACAGTGGCCACCATCCTTTTGCAGCTCCTGCTGCTCAGGGCAACATCAGGTCCAGGCGTCCGAAGGAAAACCCGCTCAAGTTCTGGCAAGAAGAACTGGACATAGCGCTCCGATGGGGGCCACGTGCAGGGCTTTGGACCTGCTGTGCCCACGTGTCCTGGAGCACTGTAAGTAACAGGTGGGCCCACTTCCCCAGCCAGCTTGCCACGCCTCCTGTTTCACAGAGACCTTCACACTGAGCTCTATCCCCAGCCCTTTCTACTTTTCACTGTAACAGAGTCTCACGAAATCCCTGACCTGCCCAGCCTGTGCTTGAGCTTTCTATCCTCTTTCCCCAGTCTCCCAGTTTTCCACGGGCATGATAGTTTAGTTAGTGTAATGGTCCAGGGTTCTTTCCAAGAACTGCAAAGAAATAAATACATTAAAACATTTTTTTCAGAAAGGGCTGGAAGCTGCGCGTGGTGGTGCACACCTGTCATCCCAGCCCTTGGGAAGCTGTGGCAGGAAGATTGTTGTGAGTTCAAGACCAGCCTGCTGCACAGAACCAAGTTTCAGCATTTCCAGGATGACTGTGATCTTTTGAAAGCATGTGCATGTAATCCACAGCTTCTGACAATCCAGCTGCACTGAACCTTTCCTCTCCTGGACCCACTTGAGGAGGAACGGTTGATGGGGAGGAGAATCCAGATGATCTCTACTGATGCACAGATCTACAATCAGTTTGAGGGGCTCCCTTCATTTTGGGAAAATATTCCGATCCTCACTCCAAGGAATTGGAAATGTCATATAGCTCAGTCTCTAACTCACCCATCAGGTCCCACGATGTACCTGTTTAAGAAAATTGAAGCAGACTATGAAATGAGTGCCATAGTTTTCATTTCAAATAATTATACAATCCTGGATTTTACTCCTAGCCCAGAGCTCACACAAGCAGGGACAGCTCTGATGGGTCTGCTTCTCCTTTTGATTCACTGTGTCATCCATCACCTGGTGGTGGAAAAGTGTGAGCAGCTGGCTTGGGATTTCTTAGGCTGAGAAACCTTTTGCTACATGAAAATAGAGTATACCACCACAAAATTGGGCATCAGCATTCACGGCCTCTCATTCAAGAACCTAACTAATAATTGCTCACGGAATCCCCCTCAATTTTGTAGGAAACCCAAAGGTCCTCTGCAATTGATTTTTTGGTGGGAGATGGGCAAGTAGCAAATCCAAGCGCATTGTTCAGTTCTCCTTGCTGATTCTGGTTGGCTGTTGCTGTGCTGTAACCCGCCTCTGGCAGATGCACCAGCATTCCTGCATCAGAACAGGTTGCTGCAAAGCATGTAGCTATCTCCTGTTCTTGGCTTTGTTTTTCTTAAAACCTCAAGATCCCTAAGATGCTGGCAAAACACTTTTTACCTTCTAAGGATTTAACAACAAGGTATGTATTAAATTACATAACTGTGAGAGGAAATAACCTATTTAGGGTTTAAACTACAAAAATATGCATTTATAGGCATTTTTCTGACTGTATATGAAATTCACAGTATCTCACAATTCCCAGGAGCTCTAGGAACAAAACCTGTGTGAATTTTGGGGGTCCACTCTGTATGAATCTGAAGCTGGTGAAGGTAGGCAGTGAAAGATAGAGCATGTAAGGTTTTCCTTTTGGCACAAATGAGAGACAGAGGAGAGGTAAAAAGAGCCTCTGCTGTGGGTGCAGGAAGGCTGCAGGAGAATGCAAGAACCCTCTGAGGGGGAGGCAAGGGAGCAGTGTATTTGTGGAGCTGCGCTGGGCTGGGGGTGGGGTGTACATGGGCAGTTAAGGTGTCCTGTTAAGGGCTGATTGGGAAATTGTTGGCATGTGAATGAAACGCAATCAGGAAGCTGAGTTTAGACTGGGAAAAATGGACGGAAGTTAGTCTTGAAGTGACATCTTGTGGTTTTGGACCCAGTGAACCATGTTGGTTCACTGCCATGACGACCTGGCAGATTTTTTACATGGGCAGAAAACATCAGGGTGGAAGAGGTATTTTAGGAAAGAGGGGAGCAGCTGGGTATGGCGGCACAGGCCTGTAATACTGGCACTCCGGAGACTGAGGTAGGAGGACTGGTGCAAACTGGAGACAAACCTGGGCTACAAAGTGAGCTCAAGGCCAGCCGGAACTGCATAGCGAGACCTGGTCTCAAAAGGAAAAGGGGGTGCAGATAAATGAATTTAACATAACAGGAAATGTGTGGAGAACACAGCGTAGGGGAGGGTGTTACTTTGGACTGTGGAAATTTGGGGAACAGGTGTTACCTGAATTCAGTTCTCCAAATCTGTCTTTTGTGTGCCTTTGGCCAAATTGTTCAAACTCAGATTTTCTCATCTGTGAGTGGGGCTCACAACTGTGTCTGTTCCTCATCCGTTCTCTGAGGGAGGTTCCACTGTGACTTCCTGTCCGACCGAGGATTCAGGGTGAAGGTTCGCAGGGAGTGTGCCCAGAGTCCTGAGCATCTGTGCTTGTGCAGTGTTCCTCACGCTGCCCTCTTCCCTGTCTCTCCAGGAAATCTGCGGAGGACCTGTCTCCCCTGGTACTGCCACCCGATCCCCACCCCAGCACAGCCTTGTCCTGCTGGTCTATGCTGCAGAGATAAATGAGGGACCACTGCTGTGACACCCAGCTTTCTACATCCTGTGGGACCCTCCCTGCTCTTCCCCAGGCCTCCCTCGCCTTTCCCAGTGGCTCCTCCCTCACCCACACTGGTTGCCAAGCAAGGGCCATGCATCTCTCAGGCTTTGTGTTCACAAAGACAGGGGGAGGCTGAAGATTGGAGGAGCCAGGGCTGGGGCAGAACCCACAGCGGGAGTGGAGCGGAGGCACCAGAGAGGGAAGGAGCCTCCCGGGGAGGTGGAGGCTGGGAGAATGGAGAGGGATGGACCAGAAAGTCTTCCCGTCCTCCCCACCTTCTGTCTGCTGCCTGTGCTCAGGGAAGTGCGTGGCTCTGGGCAGATGCCTGAACCTCCCTCAGTTCCCTCCTCAGGAAGTCAAAGGGCAGCTTAGTGCCTCCCTGAGTAGCGCATGGCCATGTGAACCCAAGGCCAGACTTAGAGAAACCCTGGTGTTCCCCTGGGAATTTACTGATGTCAACCCGGTGAGGCTGCCATATCTCTCAACCCAGCACTGTGGAGGTGAGGATGGAGCGTCACTGAGAATTCAAAGCCAGCCTGGGCTACATCATAAGTTCAAGGCTAACCCAACTACAAACAAAAAGCCAACCAAAACATAAAACATTTAGTTTTCTGATATCTTGCTTGGATATGTGTCTGACCGAGAAATGTCACTACAGCCCCAAGTCCAGGCTTCTGTCATCAACTCCCCTTCATTATAATCTCATAGAGCCAGTAGTAGTGGCACATTCGTGTAATCCCAGGACTGGGGAGGCTGAGGCAGGAGGATCACTACATTCAAGGCCAGCTTGGGCTACATAGTGAGTTCAAGGCCAGCCTGAACTGCATATTGAGATTCTATCTCAAAAAATAAAACTAAAAGGACCACACAAATCTCTCACAGATGCAACTGATGAAGAAGATTATCTCTTTATGACAAACTTCCAAGTCTAGACAAATGTAATCCCCTTTTACCCTTCCTCCCATGTCACAGTCATTTCATGCACTACTGAAAGATTTCTAGTGAGCAATGGTGAAATCCATGTAAGAATATTATAGAGCACTTTAAAGTTAAGATGGAAAATATTGAGATATAGATTTCCCGCACATTCTTGTCTCATATGTGAAATTTCTCAGATAGGATTGGAGATAAGATGGGCATAAAACAGATCTGCTTTTTCACTGTCTTTTTTTCTTTATAAGGTAGGGTCTCACGATATAGTTCAGGCTGGCCTTGAACTCAATATGTAGCCTTGAACTCATTGAGATCTTCCTGCCTCAACCTCCCAAGTGCGGGGATTACTGGCATGCTCCACCATGGCTGGCTTATTCACTTTAAATGTTATAGCGTACAGCTGGGGCTATAGATCAGTGGAATAGGCACTTGCCTGGCAAGTGCAATGTCCTGAATTTGATGTCCAGTACCAAAGGAAAATAAAAAGTTATACCATAGAATATTGCAGAGGATTTTTGTTTCTTTATTTTTTTGAGATAGGGCCTTGCTGTATACTTCAGGCTGCCCCCGAACTAAAGACGTAGCTCAGGCTGGCCTTAAACTTGTGGAAATCCTCCTGCCTTAGCCTCCTCAGTGCTGGCATCACAGGTGCACCCCACTACCCCGGCTGTTTTTCAGTTTTTTTGTGAAAAGGAACCTGTAAATTCTGCACTCGAACAACCAGAGAGTTAATAATAATTTTAGTGAACAGAAGTATTTAAAAACCCCAAAGCCAGAAATAGTGGTACCTGGATTTTATTGCAGCATCTACAAGGCTGAGGCAGGATGATCACAAGTTCCCGTCTGGTGCAAGAAACTTGGTGAGTTTGTGACACAAAAAAGAAAAAAAAAATGCTTGGAATGTAAAGAGATTTATATACAGCTAAGGCAACATGGTGATTTAGTGAGAACATTCTGATGAAACCCTCAAAAAAGAATAGCTGGGGATGTAATAAAATTTCTTTTAAGCCAAGGCTACCTGGCAACTTAGAATATTTTCAAAATGAAATATAAACCATGAGTGGTCACACACCCCTATAATCCCAGCAGTCTGGGATGTTGAAGCAAGAGGGTAACAAGTTTGGGCTCAGCCTGGGACACATGTGTTATGGTTGATAAATTGTGTCAACTTGGGGAGTCTGGAGGTTTGGCTGAGTGATTCAGCAGGAAGCCAGGGTGCTTCCTTTGTAGACATCCTGAGCCTGTGGAAGAGGAAGGCATGGAGATTGTGTGAGAGCTACATGCCCCCTGGGTGTGGTTAGCCTGTTTACAATGTAAGGGAAGCAAAGAGACTGCTGGCAGCCATTCCTCCCTTTTGCTGGTTGCTTTTGCTGGGCTCTGCTGCCATGAACGTTTGCCCTCTGCCATGTGCCACTCTGCCTCTGAGCCAGCCAAGTATGGACTGAAACCTCCACAAACTGTAAGCTAAATAAACCTTTCCTTCATTCATTTTGACCATTGGGTATTTCGTCTCTACAATGAGAAGAAAGTAACCAAGACAGAATTTGGTACTGGGAGTGGGGCCGTTGCTGTGACTATACCTGACCATGTGGTTCAAGAGCCTTTGGAAATGGTTTGTGGGAAGAGTTTGGAAAGGTTGAAAGATGTGTCCTGACAGAGATGCCCTGGAATGCCTTTGGCTATTCTGTCTGGGAGATTCTGGTCAGAACTCAGAAGATGAGAAGTCTGATAGAAATCCTGCAGCTAAAGACTGGGTTTGGAAGGTTTCTGTTGAAGAAGGACTGCATTGGTTGCTGAACTCCAGATGATATATGTTATGGCTTGTCAGAAAGTTTGTCTGCATTTTGCTCGTGTCCAGAGACTTTGACTAAGACTCAGATTAAGGTTAAATTGCCATGGGATCCAGGCCCTTGGCTAGATTCCTTGGTCTTAGTGTTTAGACACATTTCCTGCACTCTCTTGTATATCATCCTTTGGGTGACTATTATAAATAATCTTATAAAGTATGTGTCCTGTATATATTATTCCCTTGCAAAAATAAATTCCAAACCAACGCAGGAGACAATAGGATGTTTACACATGTGGGTGTGATTTATTTCACTTGTGGGTGTGGTCTCTATTTGCATCCATTTACCTATAAAAGCCTGCGTTTATCTTTCTTTATAACTTTGTAATACTGCATTGTTTAAAAAACCACATTTTTTAAATCCATTCCTCAGCTGATGGGCATTGGGTTGTTCTCAAGATTTTGCAATGACAAATTGTGCTGCTATAAACTTGGGTGCACACATATCACTGTGGTATGTTTTCAGTTTTTTGTGAAAATACTCAGAAGAGAAAGAACTGGGTTAAGTGGGGCCTTAAACCCTAACTTTGTGAGGAGTTTACACACTGATTTTCACATTGGTCGTACCAGTTTACGCTCCCACCAACAGTGGAGAGGGTTCTTTTTTGTCCATAGTCCCTGCAGGATTTGTTACTAGTTGACTTCTTGATGATAGCCATTTTTCCTGGGGTGAAATGGAATCTCAGTGTTGTTTTAATTTGCATTTCTCAAATATCCAATGATGTGGAACATTTCTTCATATATTTATCTTGACTTGTGTTTGTTCATCTGAGAAGTATGTATTCATCTCAGATGCCCATTTTTTTTAGTTTTAAAAGAACAAACACATATTAACAAACAGACACAAAGTAGCATAAGAATAGTACAATCAAAACTGAGTTACAGACAAGGTGACAGGGAATCAACAATACTTGTTGCATTTACATATTGATAACTTCGAAGTGAATATTCAGGAAAAGAGATATAGACATGCAAAATTGATCAAACACTTAATCATCAACTATTCCTTACAATAAAGTGACCTAAGTCAGTAGTACATCTATGTTAGATATGCTGCATATATTTATACATACTTACTTACATATATAGATAATTATCCATTCCTTCCTTTTTCATTTTCTCTCTTTTTCCCTTTTTTTATATAACTTTTCTTTTTAAAGTGTGAAAGAAAAAGAACCATATCAACAACAACAGAAAAAAAAAGGAAAGCATTAACAAAGAGACAAAAAGTAGCACAACAACAGTATAATCAGAATTGAATTATAAACAAAGCAACAGAAAATCAACAATAGTTGTTGCATTGCATATTGATATCTTCAAAGTGTATGCTCCGGAGAACACATATAGACATACGAGATGGATCCAACAACCAGTCATCAACTATTCCTTACCACTAAGTGACATAAGATAAGAGTAGAACCATGTATGCCATCCTGCACGTATGTATATACATACATCCAAACATACATTTTTGCCTCTTTCTTTTCTCCTTTCCCTCGTCCCATCTGTTCTTTACTCTTGAAAGTAGCACCCTTGTTCACTTCCCTTCATGTCTCTTAGTTTATATTCCCACCTTCAGGTTCTTACACCAGTGACACAATACGTTGCCTGCACATGTACCTCTGATTTATTTCACTTATGAGTATGGTGTGCGATTGTGACCATTTGCCTACAAAGACCCGAAATCTGACCCTCTTTATAGCTGAATAATATTCCATTATATAAGAACACCCATTTTTGACTGGGTCTTTAATCAGTGGAGGCCTGATTTTACATTACTATATGTTCTAGATAGAAGTCCTTTGTCCTAGAGACAGCTGGCTAAAATTTTTTCCCAACTCATGGATTTTCTCTTCACTCAGTTGGTATTTTCTTTTGATATGCACAAACTGTAAAGTGTTTTAAAAAAGCCAACTAGTGCTCTAATGTGTGAAAAATAGGCTACAGAACACACACACACAAACATACAGACACACACACACACACACACACACACACCATTGGTGGCTGAGAGCTCCAGATCCTGGGTTCTAACTGTGCCTTGCTTTTGTTGAAGTGTGTCTCTGTCTTCAATCCACACTAATGGTGAAGGTGAGCAGCGAGAGTAGTAGCATGCATTGAAGATGCCAGCGGGAGGAGTGGGGCACCAGTGCAGTTCAGGTGTGCCTGTGTGGTTCAGCACAGCCCAGGAAGTCAGCAGAGAGCCAAGAGTTTGACACTTTAGTCCTGACATGGATCTATGCATGCAGAAGACAAACAGTCATTCTAGCAGATGATAAAATGCGATTCTCTGAGACATGCCTTGCAGAGGGGAAGCCTACTGTTCTCTTACCAACAAGCCACAGAGCTTTGAAAGAAACACTGTGCACTGGCCTAAACAATTCCCAAATATCTTGCAGCTGTAAAATGCTTACCTTTTGATAGGTTCCCCTCACTTTACTTGGTGCCTGCCACCCTCCTCCTGAATGTCAGCAGCTTAGGGTCAGTGGAGTGGGAGACAGGGAACCAAGATGTCTCTGACAGAAACAGGCTGACAGAAGAAACCTCTTGGGATGCTGAGTTTGCAGAGAGCATGACCGTGCCAGGTGGGTGAGCACCAACAAGCTTGCTTTCCTGTGCACACCTCACAGAAGGCCCTCTGCATTTTCTAGAAAAACTACTATCTCTTGGCCTCTGTCACATTCTGGTGAAATTAATAACATGTCTGAGATTCCCTCTTGGGTTTGGGGCAGTGTCATGTCTTTTCCTTCCCCTATTCCATGTTCTCAATGCCTGGGACTCAGTGATACCAACAATGTGCCTGAAGGATGATAAGAATTTGTAAGGGAAAAATAAAAATACTTTGGACTCGGGATACAGCTCAGTGGAATAAGCACCTGCCTGGGAAGCACAAGGTCCTTAGTTCGATCCCTGGTACCACCACCAAAAAAAAGAATTTGTAAGTGGTCCTTGGTTTTTCAAACAAAAGAGCCCTGGGGATGCAGCTCACTGGCACAGGAACCTGCCTACGAACCACAAGGTCCTGGTTCAATTCCCAGTACAAAAAAAATCAAACAAGAGTAGGAAGCTGGGCACAGATGACACAGGACACTGTCCATGCAAACCTCATTACTACTTGCTTTTGGAGCATGCTCTGTGATTCTTCACTCTGTTGACTTGAATCCAATGTTTGCTGAAGTAGGATGGAAATCATATAGGTAGATGAAAAAGGAGGTGAGGAAAATCAGAATTGTAAAATATTACCTTTATTAAAATTTGCACTGATACCCTGGTAAAATGGCACATTTCTATAATCCCAGCACTTGGGAGTTTGAAGCAGGAATATCACTGATTTAGAGCTGGGCTTTGCTACATTGTGAGATCAGGGTCAGCCTAAGCCAGTTAGCAAGCAAGATCTTGTCACAAAGGAAAACAAAAGCAAAAGCAAAAACAAAAGCAAAGGAGGCAAAATAAAACAAAACAAAACAAAACAAGCTAAGCAAAGCAAAACAACCAAAACCCCAACAAAACAAAACAACCCTCTAAGGATGTATTGGTGCAGCTTCCCCCATCAGCGAACATTTTTGACTGTTGAAATATTTTCTTTTCGATCAACCCTAAAGAAAAGGTGGCCACACTGAGTCCCATCGTGTTGTGTATATCCCAGTTCCGAGATGTAGATTCTTAATGACATTTTTTATACATGTAAAATTTACCAGGACTGGATGGGTAGAAAGAGATCAGAATGAAATTCTACTTTTAAAAGGATTGTATAGAATGTTTTCAAGCTTATATGTAAGGAAAATCGTACTTATCCATTCATAAAACTACAAAGTGTACAATCAGTAATCTCACGCAAATCAAATATTCTAGCAGTCAGTAGTGGGTCTTGGTGGTGCTTACCTGAGTCAAATGTGGATCTCAGAAAGAGTTGCTGGCAGTCATCTTGGGTGGGTTTTAAATGATGCTATGTGACCAGGATAGGCATAGCCATGAAGCAGAAGGTGGGGGGGGAGGGCTGTATGGCCACATGCAGGCAGTGACGAGCTGGAACCAGTTCAACTGGCTGGAAGTAGATGGGGTGGGGAGTGGAGCTATGAGTGTTGGCAGCAACTGCGGAGGCCAACAAGGGTGCTAAGGCAGAATCTTCAGGAAGAATGGGCTTCTTTTTCTCTTTGTTTTCTTTGAGACTCAAAGTCAGAGATTCTCATCTCCGATTTCCTACATGTGTGTTTTGTACCCTTGAGCGATGGCACAACAGAGAAAAGGGTGGGTGCCCTCAGAGAGAGACCATTCTGATGCCTACCTGGCTGTACCCCTCTTGGGGACTTAGGTGTGACTTAGCAAAGGAGGGAGCGAGGCCACCGTTACAGCATACGTGAGTTGACACAGAATCGCAGGTGAGAGCTTCATTAGGCACTGCAAGCAGTGCCTCCCACTCTTGGTGCACAGATAAAGCAGCCTATTGCTTATGCTGTTCAGGCCACTCACTCACACATTCATTCAGCAAGTACTCCGGTTAAACATTCAAGCCCCCTTTCCCTTAGGGTGGTCCCGATGAGAGTTAATTAGACTCGCCCTCTGCTTGACCTAAGTGGGACTGACAGACAGGCTGAGGTGCCCCCAGTGGACTTACTAGGATCAGGTAGGCAGGCAGCCTGATTCCTTCTCCCTTTGTGCTCTAATGTGAGATGCTAAAGCACAGACCCAGGAATCTTTCTTCAGATCTTTGAGGAGACTCAATAAATCTTGAGGGCATGCCCTTCCCATTGGGACCTGGAGAAATCCTTGCTCTACCATCAGTGAGCGTCACAACCAGTGACCAAAGAGGTCAGCATGGCTGGTCTTCCCAGCCCATGCACAAGATGCAATGGCAAGCAGAAACATTGAAACAACAGCCAGTATTCGGAGGCATGTTTATTTAAAGTTGGACTGGCACTGACAGTGTCTCAATTTTCCCTCAGAATGTCAGGCCTTCAAAGCCCAGGGAGGGAGGTTTCTCTGAGGTTGTAAAAAGGCACGTGTGGGGGTAGAGAGGTAGAGTACTGGGCTGTCTTTGGTTCTTATAGTATTCATCGTGACCAACATCACAGTAACCAGCTGTTTCCAAGACACAGAAGCAAGTTGTAGGGCAGGGCATATAGCTCATTGGCACAGTGCCTGCCCGGAAAGTACAAGGACCTAAGTTTGATTCCCAGTTACCCACACCCCTGTAAACAAAGCAAAACAAAACAAAACAGAACAAACCACCCCGTGGAGAAGCAACTGGAACTGCAACAGGAGCAGGTCATTCCCTGGGCAACTAAGAAATTAAAGTATACAGGTGAAGGAGGGGCATTTGCTGTTACAGAGCTACAGCAAAAATAAAAATGCTAAGGAGAAAGGCAAAACCACATTTTGAGGTAAAATTAAGGCCTTACACCGTTTCATCTGAATGTACAGAACTAATAAAAGTTGTGGCTTCTCAGGCTGCAGGATACTGAAGGAGACTGACTTAGGGCAGACGGGTGACTTTCTTCTGAGGGCAGGGTGATGATTTAGCAGAGGTGGGTGAGGTTTCCCAACTGTTTAGGGCTCCCAGGAGACCAGGCAGGGACTTCAGGCTCCAGGGTAATGGATCGCTTCTCAGAAGATTATATTTATCTTCCAGAGCTTCTCTCCATTTTCAGATACAGCTTTCCAGCTAGAGTGTAGGTATCTTAACTCATATCCCATTAACCCTGTCTAGTTTTCAGCTTTCTCCAGATTAAGCTGATTGCATTAGAGGTTTGTTTTGCAAATACAAGAATTAGGAACTGGTTGGAAATAAGGGGACTCCTTTAATGATTTCCTTCACAACACTGCTGTGTGAGAAGGGGCCCTGAGATTGGATGCGAAAGATTAAACCTGGGTTTTGGTTGATACATTGTGTCAACTTGGGGAGTCTAGAGGTGTGGCTGAGTGATTCAGCAGTTCTGCATCTTGGGGCGAAAAGGACATGCCCTTCCCCTTCCGGGATGTTGTTTATTATGTTAATTTGAGAAGTTTAGAAGGTTAACTGTGTACTCAGCAGGGAGCCAGGGTGCTCACTTTGTATTCATCCTGAGGTTTTCAAGAGGAGGGCATGGAGATTATGTGAGTGCTGTCTGGGTGGGGGCAGCCTGCTTACAGCTCTTGTTGTTTTTCCTATCTTCAGCTGCCAAGAAATGTTATCCTCTGCCGTGTGCTGGCTTGGAGCTAGCTAAATATGGACTGAAACCTCCACAAACTGTAAACCAAATAAACCTTTCCTTCCTTCATTTTGGGTGTCAGGTATTTTGTCTCAGCAAAGAGAGAAAAGTAAATAAGTGAACCTGAAATATTGTAGACAGAGAATCTGTGGACAAAATAACGTGACCAAGCTGGGCATAGTGTTGCAATACTGTAATCCCAGCACTCGGGCGGCTGAGGCAGGAGGATCGTTGCCAGATCAAGACCAGCCTGGATTACAACGTAATCTCATGACCAGCCTGAACTGCATAGCAAGACCCTGTCTCAAAAAGACAAAAGAAGTAAATAAAATGATCACAAATTCTAGAGTTAGAACGATGGTGTGAAGACGGAAATGTTATCCTCAAAGGTAACAGTTGAAATTTCCAAGTATGGTCATTAGGTGTTATGGTACCTGACTATAGAACCCGTGCTCCCTCATCGAGGAAAACAGGGGCCCCAAGGGTGAGGTTCATCTTCAAGAATTGGGCCAAGGCTTGTGTATGTCAAATGAAGGTAAAGTTTAGGAAGTATGTACCGAGTGCATCAAACTGGCCAAAAATGTTCTTACAGGGACCCTATTGAGATAGAAGGTTATGGCATGGGAATGCTGGCTGGGGTAGTAGATGTGACCTGAGGGTTATGATCCCAGAACCCATGCACACAACAATTTCAAAGCAACGCACAAGGACTTCTGGCAAGAACTTGAGCAAGTTTTCAGGATAGCCTAGATCTGAAGTTATCCTGGGAAATGAGATTGTAATACCACTTTTCAGATGAATATGTGGAAGTTCTTGTGGGTTTCCTTGAGATTTGTGCAGTCGAAAGGGCACAGAGAACCAGAAGACCTTACTACTATAACTTTCCTGATAGTAGGCCCCTGCATTCACCAGGGTGTCTGTTGGTTGAGTTTTTTTCTTTTATTTGGCACAAACTTGCTCTGTAAAGCCAGTTTCTCCTTCTCTCTTCATTTTTGGCTTTTCAAATAAACTATGCCACTGCTCTTTGTTCGTTTTGTTCAATTCTTTGTTGAAGATGAGGTGAACCTGGAATCTTAACCCCAGAGGGAGAGTCAAGTAATGTAGAATGTAGTAATATTTCATTGGCGATCCACTTTTAGGAAGAGCTCCCTGCAGACATGGTGGCACACGCTTGTCATCCCAGCACTCAGGAGGACTGCTGGGTGTTTGAGGCCAGCCTGGGCTCGATAGTGAGTTGAAAGGCAGCTTGGACTACATAGCAAGACCCTGTCACAAAAAAATTCCTTGCATAGAAGGAGCTATCCAATAACACTATTATCCACAAGTTAAAATACAGGGAGATTTTCTTCCTTTTTGAGGGTGGTGGTTTACCGGGGATGGAGCCCAGATCCTGCACATGTTAGGTGCGTACTTTACCACTGAGCTAAACCTCCAGCCCTTTTTATTGTATTTTCAGTCAGCTGGCTCTGAACCTCCTTAGAAGGAGTTTGTGCAAAAGCAACCTGCTTCCTTGTTTTGGCCCCTTACAGATAAGCAAATCACAGGGACTTATTTTAAAGAAGTAGTTTTCTGAGTGCAGGGTTCACAGGAAATTATTTATTTAGCTAATTCATGGTAAACTGAATCTAAAGGGAACTGGCTGTTACGGGTTTTCAAGTTTCTTAATGTCCTGTTTGGTGGACTAATGAGAACCATCTCAATATACCAAAGAGAAAGAGAGTAAAAGAAAGAAACAGAGCAGAGACAGAGACAGAGAAGAAAGACAGGATATGAACAAGCAGTTCATGAGCTGAGGAACATTATTCTGGAAATTCAGTGTTCTAAGAACAGACCTCTCAGTCAAATACTGTAGGGGAAAACGAGGAAACAAAGATAATCATTTGGGTGGTTTCATTTATAAAATTTTTATAATCTGTTTTCCCTTTCTCCTTCTTTCCTTCCCTCTTTCTTTGTTTCCTTTTGAGACTGTCTGCGTAAGAGGTTAAGGCTGGCCTTGAACTCACTATACTGCCCAGGCTGGCCTCAAACTTGTGTTCATCTTGTCTGTCGCTCAGTGCTGGGTTTCCAGGTGTGAGCCACCACACCTGGATCCACTGCACCTGATCCTTTTTATTTCATTCATTCTTCCTTTCTCTCCATTAGCAGTGGGGATGCAACCCATGGTCCCTCTATCACTGAGCTCAGAGCTCAACTCTTTTTCATTTTACTCATGCTTTGAGACAGCTCTTAAGTGATATATCCTGGGCTTCAACTTGTGATCCTCATGCCTCAGCCTTCCGAGTGCTGGGATTATAAACATATGTTGGGAGGTCAGGTGAAGGCCACTGTCCCTGTCCAAAAGTTTCTTTTTGCTTAGTGGTCTAATGGAAGCGTTCCTAATGGATTGGGTGCTCATAAATGCTGAGGTGACATTTTCTTCCTAGCACAAGCTTTCTGCAACAATGACCAAGTTCACATTCCCTTGTAGTTTCTTGGAAGAAGCTTATGCCAACTTTTATTTCTTGGTGGTTGTTGTTGCTGACTTTTAAGTTTTTTCCACTTTTTAAAATTACTCAATATTGAAGCAAGTATTACCTGGTTATGTGGTGCTAGAGTTTCCTTCTAGAGATGTTTTCTAGGTTCTTTCTGTGCTGAACAAAGACTTGGTCAAAACAATAGCAAAGAGTAGCAAGGTTTAACCTCTATTAAAATTGGGAAGGAAACATGCCCTGCAGAGTTTGGGCGAAGTAATAGGAAAAGAAGAGCATACTACAACGTGAGTGTAGCCTCCTGTGGAAGGAAACAGAGGCTCACAGTGCAGTGGCTACTGTCTTTTGGTCTCCCATTCCTCTGGTCTAAGTCAGGTGCAGGTGTCCTGTGGAAAACTTGCTGAAGAAAGCCTGGAGAGAGCACTGTGTAATGTGTCCAAGAGCAGCTATTTGTGACTGTTGTCCGCATGTATCCTGGATCTTTGTAACTAGCAGGACTTGCCCACTTCTCGAACCGGTTAGCCACAGCCTACTGTCCTGTCTCCCAAGGACCACCATAGCCCTTTCTACTTTCCATTTCACAAGTCTTACTAAGTCACTAAATTGCTCAGACTGTGCTTGCACTTTCTGTCCTCTTGCCTCAGCCTCTCAGTCTAAAATTGGGAGGATGTGTTCAATTAATACAATGGCCCTGCCTTTGTTTCCAACATGGCAAAACGAAAAATTAAAAACTTTTTCGAAAAGGGCTGGAGATGTAGCTCAGTGCAAATATTTTTAATCAATTCCTATAAAAAAAGAAAAGAAATCAAAATTCAATTATTTAGACTCAGCAGCATTTCATGTTTTCAGTTTTTGAAAACAAATGTAGAAAGTAGGGTCACAGGTGGTACCTCAGTTCACAAAATTAATTCATTCCATGATTCTGGGGAAGATGGCCATGGTGTTGTTCACCAGCTAATGCAGAGTTCCTGAATAGAAGCAAAATTTTGCCCAAGGTTTCTGTTTACAAACTGAATTGTTTCTAGTATTGTTTCTAAACTACCAGCCCATGAGACACGAACTCTCCAGCTTCAAACTGTGTATCTTTAGATCACTGGAGGTGAATCCAGTCATGGGCTCCCAGTTTCCAACCTTTCCTGGTTGCAAAGCTCTGGCTTTTAGGTGAATGCTGATTCAGAGGCCACAGGTAAAAAGTAATTCTCACTGATGCCCTGTATAATTCTCTCTGTGATCAGGAATAGAGTGCATTTATCGATGGAGAGTGCTGTGCACTTGTTAGGAAAGATAAGGAGAAGACACATGCATTGAGCTCTTCCTATATGGTGTGCCACACGTCAAGGGGGAAATAGGCCTCATCTCTGTGACTCCTATGAGAGTGTTATTCCCTGGATATGCCTAGTCATCCTCTTTTTATACTTTTTTCCTTTTTGGCTTTTTGAGGCAGGGTCTTGCCGTGTAGCCCAGGCTGGCCGAGAGCTCACTCTGTAGGTCAGGCTGGCTTGCAATCTGCAGTGATCTTCCTGCCTCAGTCCTCTGAGTGCTGGGATTATAGGTGTATTCCGTAGCCATCCTTATTTGACGAGGAAGCTGAAGTATTGTCCTACATCCCCTGAGCAGAGACAGCCGCTGGATCATCCCTTAGCTGCCCTTTGCTCAGGACACTTCAGTACAGATAAGGTGACCTATCTGCCCCATGTTGTTTGTCACCTTTGTCCTTTGAACCTGTGCTTATCTCAAACTACACCATCTTTGTTTTTCCTGGTAGGGAAAAATGAGAAGTATAAATGAGAGGTGTAGAGATCTCTCCTGGTGTGACCTACCTCTCTTTAAGTTTATGCTTTTGAAATGTGGCATAGAGCTATGTAACACAGCATCCATTATTAATTCCCCAATATCTGCTCTCTAATTCTGTGTTTCCTTTATCGTGTTTGCATTATTCTGGTTTATAACTGAGTAAGAAATGCAAAGACAACTTTATGTAATACAGCATCCTTTGTTAAGCCCCTACTATCTTCTCTATAATTGTGTATCTCCTTCATTGTTTTTGAGATAACTAACAAATGATATTATGAAGAAGATACTGTGTAACACAGCATTCACTGTCAGGCCCCTACTATCTTCCCCATAATTTGTGTATTTCCTTATTGTCTTTGTGTTATTCATGTTTATATTCTTTTATCTTTAAAAAAAGAAACATGTAAATAGCATCAATGTCATTATATTAGTATTTTGTAAAAAACTCTTTTGGATGACTTTATGATCTGAACTTGTCAAAACTAAGAAGGACTTCTGGGATGAGAGGAAGCATTTGTGAGGCACACGGCTCCAGCCTGTGTCGTGTGGACATCACCTACCAAACTGGAAACAGAGTCCGCCTTTTCCACCAGAGTCCTTCCCAGCATAGACAAAGGATAGGACCTGGGCATCTGGATCCACATGGTGTGCTGGAAGTAGGTCCAGGGCAGGGTGTCTGGGTAGCAGTAATACCCCTGGAAGGCTCTGGCTTAGAGGTTTGTGGTCACTGCCCACATGCACAGCCCAGGCCTGTGTGTGCACCTCTCGTTGGAGCCACTGAAGATGAACAGATAGTAGTAAGGATGGAGCAATGAGACTATGAGTTCCTGGGGCTCAGCATTGTTGACCACATATTGCTGGGAGCCTTTGTCTCCCATCAGTCTCTGAACATAGCTGATGTTTAAACTGGAAACCGTGTAAGCTGACCTTGGCAGACACCAGAGGGTTAACCTTGAAGTTCTCTTTCCTTATGACTATTTGTTTAGAACTACGTAACTCCAGGAGTCACTCGCATGTATTCCTAGGGCTGAAAGAATCTCAGATTCACACTGTGTCCCTGTAAGACACGCCTAAGTTGCCTTCTATTTCCTACTTCGTAGATGACAACATTTCCCCTATAAAATTGT
>PVLD010029626.1:0-17813 GCA_004027595.1 Dinomys branickii
GTCTGACTAAATTTGCATGTCTGTATATGGGTCCATACATCTACAATTCGAAGATATCAATGGATAAAGCAACAACTACTGTTGAGACCATATCACCTTGTCTATAGATTAGTTGTGATTGTACTATTTTCTATGATAATGGGTGTCTGTTTGTCAATACGTTTTTGTACTTTTATGTTTCTAAAATAAAAAAAAAAAACAGAAGAAGACGACATGCCAAAGTGCCCGCTGTGGGTGTGAGGATGGCGAGGAGACAACTTTGAGTTCTAGGAAGCTGGGGACTATGAAAGTGTGGGGTATGTGAAAATTGGCTGCTATTTAGAAGCTGTTCCTCTGAGCTACAGTTGAAAGTAAATGAGGAAAGAGCTACTGGCAAATCCAATTAGAGATAGAGATAGGAAGTGTGTGGTGGATGAGGTCAGTAACAGGTAAGTGAGAAAGTTCTGCTGGTTTACCAGGTGACATCCAGAGAGTCAGTGTGAAATAGAAAATGTGAACTTGGTTATCAGGTTATCTTCTGAAATGGAAATTAAGTTTGGCTGTATCAGGAAAGGAGATGTGAAAATATGTAAGTTCAAGTGTGCATATAGTGGTGTATTTTTGTCATCTTCGCCGCAAACACCATTGGACATCCAAAGTATGTAAAACATATTAAACTCAGGAAAAGTTTAATGGACTGAAATACTAACCCCGAAATCCAACAATGAAAATTTTCTTATTTCTTTAAACTCTCTTTTAAAAGCACATCTTTGTACATTTGCCTATGTATATCCTATGTTTGTATATCTGTAGCTTACACATAAAGCTATATATCTTGAGCTCAGAGTGATTAAACTAAGTTTGAGACTTCACTTGAAGTTATATCCTGACTTGGCCTTTGCCCTTTTTGTAATGCAATCTCCTTCATTCCCAGAATACTTTTACTTGAGAGCAAATTCCTAATAAAATCTTGCATCTGAGGCTATGACATACCTGGAGAAACATCACCTACTAAGATGTGACATATGTATTTCAACTTTACTGTATAAATATAAATCACTTTATGATATCAATGTGTACTCATTAAATGAGATTTATAAACTGTATTATGTGTGTGGAACTAGGAATAATTTAAGTTAAAAATCTATTAGAATAATGATTGTTGGATTCTTTTATTAATCTCTGCTGGGTAGTTTCATCTACCTGTCTTTTAGTTTATGCCTTTGATAAATGAACGTGTCCTGTGAGGCAGTAGGTCTCAACCTCAGGGGTTTTGACACTTCCCACCTCAGGAGATATTTGATAATTTCTAGAGATATTCTGGATTGATCAGATTTAGGAGAGGTCCTACTGGTGTTTGAGTGGGTAAAATCAGGATGCCTCTAAACAACGTATAATGCTCAGGACAGTCCTTCACAACAAAAGTTGTCGAACCCAAAATACCTGTACTGCTGTGGTTGAGAAATCTTGAACTAAGGTCCTATCTGCTTCTTTGTAGTCTTTTTTTCTTTTTATTAGTAGACGTTCACAGTACACAATGGTCAGACTTATTATGGGTGCTGGTGCATTTACATAAACCTTCTCAGTTCCTTCTTCATCCCTGAACGCTTTCCTCCTTTCTTGCTCCTTCCGTCTTCTGGTTTCCTTCCTATTTATAAAACTATCTCCAGTTTTTAAAATTCTTTTTATACCATCCCCTTACACTCCCCCCTCCTTCTATCTCTTGGTCCCCTTTCCTTTTGCAAAGATCTATCTTCTTATTTCCTATTACCTATTTTTTATTATGCTCTTTATTTATATTTTGGGTCTCTTGTAAGAGAAACTATGTGATATTTATGTGTATGTGTCTGGTCCATTTCACTTAACATTATGGTCTCAAAGTGCCTGCCTTTTCCTACCAATGACTCAGGTTATCCTTCTTTATGGCACAGAGGTACAGGTACACCATTGTATATAATACCTTTTCTTTATCCGTTCACTGTTTGATTGGTATATAGGCTATTTTCAGAATTTGGCTATTATAAATTGTGCTGCCATACATATGGAAATGCATGTTTCTAAATGCATGTTCTATTTCTAAAATTCAGTTAATTGTTAATTATATCTAAGTCTAAAGCTATGTCAGTTTTTATTTTGAGAAAGAATCAATACATTTTAATCCTTTACAAAACTGATCAACTCAGTTAGGTTCCATCGCAATAACTAGGTAATTACCAGTCAGTCTGTTTGCAAGAAATGATGGTTAGTTAAGTTACATTGGCTTCTATCTCTGCAAGCTAACACTTAACAATCTTTGTTAAGCTGCCAGTCAGTGACCTGCTTACTGCTTTAGAAAATACCTTTTTAAAAATGGGAACTCACTGAAGAAAATAACTATGAAAATAAATATAATTTAATTTCTTTAATGTAAAGTGACATGGACAAATTAAATGCCACATATAACATGTCATTTTATAGCACACAATAATCATAATCAGTTTAATTAAAAATTATATGAACAGTTTGCACTCTTTGAGTTTTCATCACAGTGGCTGAGATAAATTAATTTAATACTAATTTACTGTTCTTAATAGAGGTTTCCAGTGACAGTTGCCCTGGTACAGTTTTATGGAACAGTGAACAATGCAAAGAGAACTGTGATCAGAAATCCGATTGTATTTGCAAAACAGCTCCTATTTCATGTTTTGCTTACCATATATCATGGTCATTTTGAACTGTATGTGTTTAATGTGCCATTAAAATAACCTAAATTAAATGATATAATGCCATAGTCTCTAGTTCTATACTTTACCCATTTTGAGCTCAATTGCTTTAAAATGAAGAACAATTTAGAGCCAAACACTGGAGCAAATGAAGAAAAAGAGAGTATTATATTCCCATGATATGGTGAGTTCCACATACTGTATGAAGAGTCACTTTCTATAAACCCTCATAATGTGTATGGAGAATATATATACACATATATGGAAAAGAGCAACAAATGCAAGGCAGATCAAGGAAGGTTATTTGGGATTAATGATAAAGTACATGAGGGTGGGTAAAGAAAATGAAATAAAGCCATAAAACATAAATTATAGCAGTAGAAGCTTGTTTCTGCAGGCTGCCTTTACTATTGTTTCTAATTTCAGAAATAGATGTAAATACATTAAAATACTGTAAGCTTAGAGAATATAAAATGATTTTATGCCAAATGGTTTAGTTTAAGCAACTGCTTTACTCAAATACACAATAGTAATGGTATAATACTTTCCTAAAAGGAAAATGACAGATATCTTACTGGTGTTCTGTCTAATATTGGAACACGCAGGTCTGAAGAAGTCAAGACAAAGGCGTCATGGTTTATACGTCTTTTCCAATCTGCTATTTGATATTTCATCATATTTCTTTGTGATCAGCAAGATTTTGCAGAATGTCATTTGAAGAACAAGAATTCCTAATGGAGAGGTAAGTTTATACAAAATACAAAATATAACACTGTAGTATTCAAACAATGTTTCTCAAATTTCTTATAATCCTAAGAAACAAGGCTCTCATAATTACCTTCTAGCAGATTGTTTGTGCATCCCAGGCCTCTTACTACTCAAGATAGCTTTGGAAAGTACTTGCAAGTGTTTTAGGTAAGCATTAACTATCTTGTATTTTTGATAAAATAAAAAGTCTATCCATAAAGTTTGTACCAAGTCTGGAAATGTAGAGAAAATTACATAGTGTATTATCAGAGACCTCATCATTCCATATAATAATAAAATAATGCCTTGTGTATCCAGAATCTATGGATACTGATAGGAAAAAAATCCATGATGTGTTATCAATGGGGGGGGGAAGAAAATTACAAAACAATGTGTACTACTATCTCATTACATTTAGACAGTATCCAAATGCACATTTATTTAAATGTGTAGTGGATCATAGTGCAGATATATGGTGGTGGGATGTGAGAAAGAACTGGAGACAAGTTAAAAAGATAATCTTATTGTAATTGCATGTTTGAAATTTTTGCAGTGAAAAAATAGAAGATCGCTGCAATAATGTTAACTGTTAACATTATAACTGTTAAATAATGAATCAACTGCAAAACATTTCACCCCTGACCCAATATTGTGGTTGCAACAGTGGAAATAGCTACTGACACAAGAAGGCCCTTTGTTTAATTATCACAGATGGAGGTTTTAATCCCTTCTCTACCAGAAACCACCTGGGTGATCCTAGAGTGATGAGGATTTTTCTGTGCTCCAAGTTCTCCATCCTGTCAAGAAAACTTAAGGCCTTTTCCTGCTTTGGTATGTGAAATATTTTTTAACTAATCACAAGTTAGTTAAAAGCATGAGTCAACCCAGTGGGCCTATGTTAGCTCCTTAAACTCTACTCCTTGGCTGTGCCCCAACATCCTTTTGCAAATGTGAAAAGTAGCACTCTTCATAAAAGCCTGCCCAAAGGGACATAAATAAGATCTTGTAAAGAGTGTTTATATACAAAACCATACTGCAGCTGAAAGTATGACAAATTACCCCTTTATTTATTTAATTATCGCTTTTAAATGATGTGTCCAAGCCCGCACTGTTTTCCCATTGCCTGACCAATCACCTGCAATATAATTGCTGCACTGCTCCTTCTTCAAGGTAAGAACTAATCCATATCCCATTGGGAATATCAAGCCCGAGCCCAACTGTATAAAGCACACCATTCATATCTCTGTCATTGAACTGGCCAACAGTCTCATGTAGGATTTATTTTTGTTTGCTTCAGTCTACTAAGCAAACCTCACTTTTACTCCAGATGTGGTTCTGCTCTTCTTTGGCTCCCGAACTTTAATGCTTTCTTTTGACCATCAGAAATATCACTCATAAACTGCATCTTCTGTCAGGAGCTACAGATTTAGCAAGGAAAAAGCCTTACTTTGAAATCTTATTGAAATGAAACATACAGACATGAGGGAAAGATTAGTCCACATTCTTTGAAGCTAATCTTGTTTATAATCTCAAGTTTCCTTCTTGTTCCCTGTGTTACATCAGTTCTTTAATTACTTAGGCCTTTCTTTCTGCCTCGCATAACATTAAACACATCCGCTGACTATAGCCAATTAGAAATGTACATGTATAATCCTTCAATATATTAGTATTATTTACTGCTGTGTAAAAATTACCATGAATTTAGTGACTTAAATCAACAAACATTTGTTATCTCATCTGTAAGTCAGGAATGAGAGAGTAGCTTAGGTGTATATTTCTGGATGACTCAGGGTCTGTGATGAGACTGTAAGAAATCTTTGCTTCAAACTTAAGAGATATCTAGATAAATGTTTTAATTTAAATTAATTTCTCTATAATATTTATAATTCTTATAAATCAATTTCCCTATTGATAGACATACCATTTTATAATTGTGATCAAATCAGATATTTTAATATTTTCCGTATATATAAAACCAACTAAAGGCCTCATAAAAATTCTGTGACTCATTTTATTACATAAAGAAACTGAGGCTTAGATAGTTTCAGTGTCTTGCCTGTATCATATAGTTATGGGAATACAAAATAAGGCTATGGACACAAATTTATCTGATAACCAAAACAGAGCTTTCAGTACAAGATCAGACCTTTAAGAGAAAATAAAATAATTATAAATCTAGAGAGACATACGAATGTTCAGTAAATAGATCCCTATATAATTACGTGAATGTTTA
Organism: Dinomys branickii; assembly: GCA_004027595.1. Lineage (NCBI taxonomy): Eukaryota > Metazoa > Chordata > Mammalia > Rodentia > Dinomyidae > Dinomys > Dinomys branickii. The sequence continues at coordinate 5,662 of PVLD010029626.1, forward strand.
CATGCATGATCTCACTTAGTCAAGTACATTTTTTCATCAAGTCTTATTTACAGTTCCTAGGCTAGGTATATCTCCCAACTGGTAAAAGCTGCATTAAAAGAATTCCAATTATGGAGTACATTCCAATGTACTCCATGTCAAATATCATAAAATGTCAAATTTTCTCCAACTTAATGTGAGTGTTGGTATCTGAGGTTGAAGTCATAGATTTTCTTTATATCCCACTTTCCTATGGACTTTTCCACATGAATACTGTTCTTTTTCTATGAAGCGGAAAGAGTTGTTGTCTATTTCTTATGCGTTTTCATTTATCACTTTGTTTTGAAAAAGTTTTTCAAAGATTTGTCTTCTGAATTCTTTCTTTTGAGGCCTTTATTTGTAACTGTAGCTATTCAGAGAACAAGAACTGAAGGACTTCGAGAACAGTATGCAGGGGCTGGGGATATAGCTCAGTGGAATAAGCGCTTGCCTAGCAAGTGCAGGGTCCTGAGTTCAATCCCCAGTACCGCTGGAAAAAAAAAAAGAGAACAGTATGCTAAGCAGCACCTAAAATTTTAAATATTTAATGTGCATAAAAGGAAACTAATCTGTAGTTACTTTCACATAGTACTTTCAACATGAAAAAGTATAGATATCAGAGAAATAAGGGACACTGGAAGCAATGTAGTTAATATGAAATAATTTAAACAGGGTCGCTAGCATAACTCACATATGCAATTTTAAATATATGTCAAATAAAGCTGTGGACATTTTCTTTGATCACATTAAACATTGATATGACAGCATAATAGAAAAAGTTCAAGATTTAAAGTAAACAAGAAATGGTTTCCGGTCAGTTATGGTGGTGAAGGCCTGTAATCTCAGCATTCAGGAGGCTGAGGCAGGAGGATCGCTGCGAGTTTGTGACCAACCTGGGCTATATAATGAGTTCAAGGCCAGCCTGAACTGCATAGTGAAATCTTGTCTTAAAACACAAAACAAACAAACAAAAACAAATAAAAGAAAAAAAAGAAAGAAATTTGGAATCTTACCCTATCATTTTTATTTATACAATGATATGCAAACTAGTTGACTTGTAACTGTTTATCTGTGAAGTGAGAGGTAAGTTTTGCTAATTTTCTTTTCTCTTAATTATTGCTAGTTTATTCTGGTTGTGGAAAAGATTAAAACTCATGTAGGTAATTTGCCTGAAACAGAGTAAAAGCTGAGGAAGAAAATTTTAGTCAGCCTTAGTGTACCTGTATTTATCTGCTAATGGAAAATGTGCTATTTTAGGAGTGCTATAAAGAAATATTCCCCTATTCCTTCCTAGAAACTCAGTTCTTAAATCCTCAATACTTGTATCCCACTTCTGTTTGGATCACTTTACATACATTCAGTAAGTGCTGAAGACTGAAGCTGCTTTAAGGGGTGTGATTTGTTTTTCAATACCAGGAAATAATTTTGTGAATGTGAAGTTTCTAGATGTAAAAAAGAGGTTTAACTCAGTTACATTTCTGGTTAGTAGACTGGAAATTTAAGAATTTTATCTATTCAACTGAAAGTAATACTTTCAGATGAGTTCCCAAATAAAAATACTAGGGCATTTGATTCTTGTAGCTCCATAAAAATGGTTAAATTTGTCTTTTTATTTCCAATCACTGCTGCTTATAAAGTTAATAGGAAAAATCCTTTTAAATTCTACAGATATATTCTTTTAGTTCCTCACAGTCAGAAAAATACCCTATAAGAATATGTAACCAATTCTAACCAGTTCATCAAACTCTTTGTATGAAGAGCTGCCAAAGAATAAATGATATGCTGATAGATCTTTATGAACTAATGTTCATATTACTTATATGGTCTCCATCATGAGCTTAATGGAAATTGAAAGATAAATATTCCACTGCCATCAAAACTTATAAAAATCCGATTAATGTAAATGACTAGTGACTAGTTTATTTAGCAGTAAGAAATTGTCTAAGGCCTTGCTTGTTTGAAGATGTAAAATTTGGGAAACTTGAAAGGAATTTGCTCTCCCACTTCTGTCAAGAAGAGGTCGCCAACCAATGGGGCCTCAGTTCAGTTCTACAGTAGGTTATGTTTTAAATCCTTTTCTATTCTATATACAAAAGAACTTCTACAGGGACTGCTTTCTGTTTTCTCCCCAAATTCCACCTCTATAAAATTCCCCTAGTTTTGTGTTTGAAATACATAGTACAGAGGGTCCACATCACTTTCTTCCTACATACCAGTGTTTCAAGTCCATGTTACCATGGAGTTCACTGTGAAATATCTATACCAACTAAACCCTTATTACCCAAGATTCAAACCAGCAAAATGCTATGATAGCCTTGATAGTTCAGTACAATGTTTGCTGCAAATATTTTCCTCATAGCCTCTTCTCTTCTCATGAGGATAACGTGTCCCTTTATTTCTGTTGCAATACTACAGTGTAAGCTAATTACTGTGCCGAAGTTTGGATCTTAGTCTGAGTCTAGTACCTAAGAGCACTGACATTGGAATTACTTGTAACAAATCAGTCACAAACAATAAAATGATGGGATAGAAATATAGTTAAGATTGAAATTTTAAAAATTAATATAAAATAATTAAGTTTCTTGCTAATATTTAATACTTGTTACATTTATCAGAATGTCAATTTCTAAAGGCCTTATTCATCAAACTGTCATCCACATTTTAACACGATGGCTGGCATATAAATGGGACTGAAATGAAATGAGATTCTTGATTCAAAAGTAGAAATGGAAACTAATGGACCTTCACAGTAACCTAAGTGCACATTTAACTTCTATCTTAGTATGAAGACCAGCCAGGTGTTTATACTAAACCTCTTGCTGGGAAAACCAAAACTGCCAGGTGAAACATAAAAAACCACATAAAAAATAACTTTCATAAAATCACTGTTCAATTGATAAAAAAGGAAGGAATGATTAGGCCAAATCTATGTGTAAACTGAAACCAGGTAATAACATCTGAGCACAGAGGCAACTTTGCTCACAGTCCGTACATAAGAAGTGCAGGCACAGCATGGCTGGGTTCTCTGCTGAGAGTTACACAAAACTGTACACAAGGCATCAGGCTATGATCTCTTCTAGAGTTCTGTGTCCTTTTCTAAGTGCATGCGGTCTACGGCCATACCACCCTGAACGTGTCTGATCTTGTCTAAGTGCATGTGATTGTGGTGGTGTTTAGTTTCCAGCAGTTTAGGACTGGGTCTCAGTTTCCTTACTGGCTGTCAGTCAGGGCCTGCCTACTCGTAGCTCCTAAGAGCTGTCTCTTTCCTTCCTTCTGGCCCCTCTGTCTTCAGGGCCAGCTCTGGTGGTTGTCTTTTGCATCAAGTCCCTCTCAGTTTTAAAACCCTTTTCATGGATCAAGAGATGAGATGGAGCCCACTACTTTGAGCTGAATTTTGGCCCCTACTCCATTCATATGCTAATGCCCTAATCCCCCAACGTGACTCTGTTTGGAGATAGGAATTTTAAAGAGGAAATTAAGGCTAAATAAAGTCAGAAAGATGAGGTATTCTTTCAAAAAGGAGAAGCCTCGAGGGTGTTTACACACGGAGGAAAAGCCATTTAGGGAAATAGTAAAAAGGCCAGAGAGAAAGACTCTCACCATAAATCAGCCCTGAGAGCATCTAGATCTTAGATTTCTAGCCTCCCTTTCTGGGAGAAAATACATTTCTGTTAAACCACGCAGTTTATGATGTCTGTTACAGCCACTCGAGTAAATTAATACATCAACTAAAATAATATTATTTTCTTAAATTATGTGCCATATTATAACCTAGCCACATAATTTTCTCATTATATTTATGAGTTTTTCTTATACTAAAGGCCTGTGGATTATACAAAGTATGCATGTATCAATAGTGGTTATTTTATTTGCCTATTGTAGTAGTATCAAATACATAAAGAAAAAAGTAAAGAAAACTGAGTAACCGTTAAAATGACCATTGAGAGGAGAAGGAATAAACCAAGTACGGTTTATGCATACAGAGAAGTATTAATGAACGATTAACTAGAAAATCTATTCGCACATATACCATTTGAATAAGTGCTAAATGAAAGAATGCATCTCAAAAGATTTTATAGTGCACAATTATACATCTAGAACACACATTAAGAAAAAAAGGCAAAACTGTAGGAACATAAAACAGATCAGTGTCTGCCAGGAGTTTACGTTGGGGTAGTGCTGGGCATTTGATGGCAAAATAGGCTGCTCAAATGTGGGGGAAAGTGATCTGTAAACAGGAAAAGGCCTCACTAGGGTTCCTGGCTAATCCTGCCTAGAAGAAGTTAATGCTTCACTGCAGAAAACAAGAAGGGAAATGAACAGGCAGAGCACAGAGGAAGCCAGGTGCTGAAAACCAATGTAGGTGCCCTTCATCCACCTCCAATGAAATGCAAAGACAAGGGGAGAGACTTAGAAGAAAGCTCTTATTTAGTTTATAAAAACACTCACTCACACACACACACACACACACACCTATGCATCTATCTGGCTATCTGGCTATCTATCTATCTATCTATCTATCTATCTATCCATCTATCTACAGTGGCACCTCAGTTCACAAACTTAATTTGTTTCACGATTCTGGGGATGATGGCCACGTTTGTGTTCATCACTGGATATGGAGTGAGTTTGCAATTGGAAGCAAAATCTTGCCAAACACTTGATTGTGAACTGAATTGTTCATAAACAGATGTGCCTGTGAACCAAGGTACTACTGTGTATGTGTTCCCACCTTAGGGCCACTATATTAGTGCAGTAGCTCCCCTTACTTAATTGCTGGCTTGACCTTGTATATAAGGTCCTTTTATAACAAGTCCATAAATTCTAAAGATAAGATTCTGACAGGCTGACTTGAGAATGTGCACACAGATGATGGCAAAGGGGTTAGGGGATCCATCTGTGACAGCCCAGGAAACTAATCAGATCATAATCCCAAATTCCAAACCCAACAAAAACAGCAGAAAACAAAGGGCCCTTGGGTCCTCCATTGCTTCAGAGATCCCTAACTTTTCACAAGGTAGCTGTCTGCCCCTGCCTTTTTTTTTCTTCAAAGAAAGAGTTATTGTTTTTCCCTTTTTGAACTTGGTTCCTTTAATTCCTTTCCTAGGGCTGGGTTTACAAATCCTCCTGGCCTGCTTGGAGAACTGGGTACAGAGTGAAGCTGCAGTGTGAAACTCACCGCCCCCACACACGTAACACAAAGGAGCCCTCTGTGGGGATGAGATTTTTTTCCCCTAATAGAGTGGTTACATAAGTATATAAATGTGTTAAAACTCATAGAACCATACAGAAAAAAACCCCACCAATTTTAACTGTATGATAACTTCAAGAGATGAATTTAAAAGATGCTTAAAACTCACCTCTAAGATTATCTTATAAATTCTATGAAGCATTAAAATAAGAATTTTGTTAACTTTTAAAATTTTGGTACTATACAGTAACCATTTAAAGCCAGTCTTGATATTGGGCTCATTAAAATTCAGACTATATTTAAGGATGTAAACCTAGTACATTGATAATTTAAAGGTCTTTTTGATTTAAAAAATGCTGAATTTTTAGATGCAATCCTCAGGAGATTACACCAAGTACTAGCCACATTAAAATGTTGCTAAATTTACCACCTGAGAAAAGGATCCTTACTTTCACAAGGCATTTAAATTTTAATTAATTATACCTAGGTCTCTTTGCTGCAATGTATACATACAGCTAAGCATTCATTCTGTTGCTACATTTTTGTAGTTTCACTATCACACCTTTAATACACAGAGATGCATTTTATTTCAAAGAAAAAAAGTAAATTGGAAGCTAGGAGTGATGTGTTTTTCTAAAACCTGGAAACTCATATGAAACAGTTGTCCAGCAGATGCATTAATGGGCAAATTAATTCTGCCAGCAACATGAAACAAACCACACATTGCATTTTAAACAACTTAAGAGTCAGCAGGCCTCCACTTGCCTTTATCCTAGTGTCTGGGGATCAGCCTGCTGCTGCTACTCTTTGTGCAAAGCTCCCAGCTTATGTCCGTAATGCGGGGCAGAGAAATGAGGATCCTGCAGGGCTCTCAGGATACATCTCTCCTCCTACACAATGTGTGGAGCAAGGGCAGGGCTTTTCTATAAGGGAAAACCAGCTCCTTTACTGTGAATGAGCTAGGTATGGCAAATACACAATTCTAGGGGAAAAATGCCTAAAACGCATCCTTGTATTTTCATCTCAGTTTCCCAAAGTAAAAGTACCATCCTTAATTTAAAGAGTACCACCTCCTCAGTTTCCACTGGATAGAAGTTAGGTCAGGGACTCCTAGTGCCTGCAGGAGGTTTGCCGGGGAGAAGGAATCTGGGGCAGAGTCAGGAGATGAGACTGGGACCACAAGGCAGATTTGGTGAGGCCCTGGACCATGCTTTAATGTTACAATGGCATTTTCTCATTCACTTCTACACGATCCATTTTGTCTATTTCCAGTGCTCAAATAATGATGTCTTTACAAAATTTACACCCCACATTACTCTCTGATCACAGATCATCCAGGTGGTAACATGAGTCTTTGTTCATCTCTAAGATGGAGAACATTTTTACTCTGCGAATGAAAAGAATACATTGAGTTCAGAAGAAATGCTATTATAAACAAATAGAGCACCTTCTGAAGCATTGCTCAAGTCTACGTGGAGTGTAAATGGCCTTCAGTAAAGCACGTAAATAATTCACTAGGCAGGAAATGAGAACTGGCTATTCTACTATTAGAAACATAGTAAGATTCCTTTTTTCTTTTTAAGAAAGCTTTTTGTAAAAGAGGAAAATCAATCATCAAATCAAATGTCCTTTTTGCTTTTTGAAACAGCACATTGCTAATGCATTTCCTCTTCTTCCTCTTTATAACTGTGAAATTTCATCATTCACATTGTATTTTCTGTAGAGAGAGAAAAAATATCTACTACCTCAGCTCTAGAATGAGTAGGACATTTTTGAGGGCTCCTTGGAAATATAGTAATGTATTATGCCTTCTGGACAATTCAGCTCCTCCTCCAATAATTGGAGGTTTTAAAGTCCCCAAATTACATGACAGAATTTTAACTCCCTATAATGGATGATTTTTTCCAAAGTAACTGAAGGTAGAAATCTGTGCTTCAGTAGTATCTATAGCTTAAATTCTACCCCAGTTTGCCCAACTGATAAAGAGTAGTTTCTCTAAAATTTCTTATGATGAAGAAATACCCAATTAGTAAATATTTATCAAACTCTGAAAGCCCTGGCGTGAATACCTAGAGGAAAATCTATAATGACAAATGATGCACAGTTTCTAATTTTCTACCTTTTTACCTTGTCCCATGTTCTGGGAAGCTGTTCAGTACAGCACTGGCATCTGGACCACTCTTGTATTGGTTTCAACCAATGGGCAGGTACCAGAGGTAATCAGAGGTGTCAGCAGGTGAAGGTGGAGTATTTATTTCTTTTCCAGACCCACCTTTTCCTCATCTCACCAGGGTTTTGGGAGTGGCAACATTTGTCTGAGGCTACAACTCATTGTAACCACTCTTAATCCATATGCCTAGGTCTCATCAGACTTTGTTAATCTTAATACCATCTCTTTCCCATGCCGCTTCAGGCCTGGGTCGTAGTGTCTTTCAAATAAGTCTAGTTCTTAGATCCAAGTGGTTGTTTTCTTGAGTCTTTAAAGCTACCCATGCCTGTAGAAAGTCTCCATTTATTAAATTACTCTATGTTCAATTTGACCTTTTGAAGGACTTCTTTTACCATTTGAGGGTCTGTCGTTTGTGAAAAGATAGATAAGCTATGAAAATAGAACTAATAGCATATATGTTTTATGTATTAATTAATGTCACAGACAAAACAGATGAAATACATTTGACTTCTAATGTATTTAGAAGGTAATTTGATAAACAAAAATATTCAGAATCCCAAACCACACACTCCCACTTTCTATCTCCAAAGGATCACCTTCAATCAGATGTTCTACATTCTGGAGCTCTGGGTTCATCAAAAACTTCTTTCCTTTCACATGGAACAGCTCCTTGCCAAGTGTACACATCTTTCTTTGTGGAAATACCAGATTTTATGCTGAGCCCTTTTCCAAGTCTGTTCTCTGGCTTTCTCTAAACAATGTAGTAGAGTGATAAACTTTTCATTTGTCATGTTAAATATGCTGCATTGGTACTCACAGAAGTCCAAGAGTCCCTCACCTTTAGATTTTATGACTATGCTTCAAAATTCTACCTATAATTCAATGTTAATAAAAATTTGTCCTCAGCTCTTTTTCATTTCATTTAAAAACCATTTTTACCAATCTTGTGGAATGAGATCCCCTTTTAGTACATGTGCTGCCAAAGGAAGCACAAGAGATTCCCTTTTAAAACTTAACAATCTTTGAATAGATAATCCGAAGCTTCTAGGTATAATACCCAATTTTCCCCAAACTATCTTTATCCATTCCTTTTAAGAATACATTCTGTACATAGAATGCACTCTCAAATATTTTAAAGGAATCAATGGAAATTTAGTTCAACTATTAGACTATATTTATTAAAGACTCTTTTTAGAGCTGTTTTAACATCACAGCAAAATTGAGAGGAAGTTACAAAGATTTTCCATGTAGTTCTTGTTTCCACACATACACAGCCTTTACCATAATCAGAATTTCTCCCAAGACTGTAATTAATGAACCCACACTGACATATTATAACTACCCAGTGTTTATACCTTATTTTAAGGCTCACTTTTGGAGTGTTAGATCTTAAGAGTTTAGACAAATGGATAACTATATACCCCCCACCAAGCTATCATACAGAATATTTCCCCTGCCCTAAAAATCCTGTGTTTTGTCTCTGCCTCCAATCCTATCATCTCTCAACCACAGCTTCCATGTGTTTTCTTAACCAGAGTGACCAACAAAAAGAATCATATAATAAGTAGCCTTTTGAAGTGGGCTTCATTTGCTTAGCAATGTGTATTTATATTTCCCCATGTCTTATTGTCACTTGATGTCTTCCTTTAGTGGTGAAGAATATTCCAGTGTGGGGATATTCCACAGTTTATCCATTCATCTACAGGACATTACAAATATTTCCAAACTTCAGCAATTATAATCAAAGCTGTTATAAATGTTTGTATGCGTGTTTTCTGTGGATATAAGTTTTTTTTTAAGTCTCCTTTGGACAAATACCAAGGAACATGATTGTATGATATAAGTATATTTTGGTTAGTCTTGTCATAAAATACAAAATTGTCTTCCAAAGTGTTGTACCATTTAGCTTTCCCATCAGGAGCAATTAGGGGCTCCTGTTGCTCCACATTCTTGCCAGCGTTTGCTGCCAGTAGTAAATGATTAACTTTTCACAGTTTCTGTCATTTACCTTGCCCAAATTCTCCTCGATCACTTTGCTGTCTCTTTGCTCACAGGCTGCTGACCATGGCTAGCTATGAAGAAGCATGTTACTGAAGATAGGAATAAGAGGAAGAATGATCCATCGAGGGATCCTTGCTGCATGTCCCATAGGGCACTTCTACTAGTAGTTCTAATTCTGGAAATGCTGTATTGGAATGAATGGACTCAAACTGGGGAAGCAGGGAAATACAGAGTAAACTCTTAGGAATAAGAATCAAGAATGGTGCCTCCAAGAGTTAAACAAAGACAGGAACAATGAGAAAGGCAAGAAAGTAAATGAAACATAGCGTGCACCGCAGAGAAAATCCTTAACCCTGTATCCTGCACCAGTGTACTTCATCAAATGAGAGTGGAGTTGTAAAGAGGCTGCCCTTTCAATGTGAGTCATCTATGAGGGCTTCTAATCTAGCATCTCTCTAGATTTGCTCATCAGAAGGTTCCTGGAAAGGACGCATTCTGTCACCCCACCAGGTGTTGCAGAAATCCTAGGGAACTCCTGTGCTTCAGAATCCCTTCACTAATGATAAAAGCCAAGCTGTGAGGAGGAACAGCACCGCATAGCTAACCAACTGTGAGGGGTTAAATTAGAGTTAAGATCAGTCATGATTTCACAGGAGAAAAGAAAGCTGGCATACTCAATATGAACCAGAACAGAAGACAGCTCTTGCCTGTGAAACTGAAATATATGGCCCACAATGTAGGACAACCAAGTCATATCTGATTTAAAATTTAGACAAGTAAGCTATTTGCCAGATCTGGGTAAGAGGCCAATACATTACCAGCTTTGGTCAACATCTAGTTAAAATCTGAGGGTACATGAACCTATGAGTACAATTTGATCAGTCTCAGAGTATCCAGCTTAGTGAAGCTCTGCTTAGCATGCATTATGATTTTGAACTAAAAAAAATACACTGTGGATAGAAAGAGTACAGCTCAATATCCATTTGTGCCTCAAATGGACACTCGCAATTTAATAATAACACAGACTCCAATCAATTTTTTATGACTCAAGGTAATGTATCTTTACTGGAATGTGTCATATTTTATATTTTTCACTTGTATCACATATTTTGTCTTTTGGTATGTTAAACTTGGGAATCCCCAAATATTTCTATCTGCAAAAGATTTGAGTGTCTCTGTCCAGATGGGAAATGTAACCATCTGGTGTTATCACTGCCATACAACATAAGTCTAGACAACAACATACCCGGCCAATTGCCAAGAGGACACCACCAGTTCTCTAGTGTATCTGAATGCCATCAACAGCTTTGCTTTGTGGTGAAGTTATTTTAAAGCAGAGTGTTGTAAAGATTTTCTTGAAAGAAGGAAAAAATTAAAGGATTGGAAAAAAGAACAAGCATGAAAAATATCATAGATTTTTAAATTATCTATCCCTCGCTGTCCTAGCTTCCTAGAATGTTTAAAGTCGCAACAGTGAGACTCACTCAAACATTCTAGCATTCTAGAGAACACTGAACACTATAAACCTTAATGGATATGATACTTTGCTTTCTTACCTGACTATATGAATATATATATATATATATATATATATATATATATATATATTCCAATTAAAGAGATTCCCTTCTGCAAGGTTATTTTAGGATAGTATCAAGGGAGTCCTCCTTATATCTTGTTGTGCACTAGAGAAAAGTTCTTTCCTCTACATTCTTACCTGATGAATCTTTAAGATATATAAATGTAAACAGCCACAACTACAACAGAAAAGAAATTTAATGACTTCAGAAGGGATGCCATTAAGACAGGACTACTGTACTCAAGTCTTATTTACCATATTGCTTGCACAGTGACCTATAGGTGCTTTGTGTCATGAAAACAACTGGCCTTATGCCTAAAACTGACTAGCCTGACATTTAAGAGAGAGCCAAGAAAGAGGCCAGATAAAAGGTTCGCCTAAGTGTTTGTGGTCAGAGACCACTTTAGCTTTGTTGCATAAACTGACACAGAACACTGACTCAGAAACCAAACTGTGTTCTTATCTGTTTCTACCTCCCTTCCAGCTTTATTATTTTTACTTCTCTTGCCCAACAAGTTCAGTTTTGCCTTATTTTATCATTTCTTGGTCTTATTGTTTCTCCTGATATATAAGCTCCCTAATTTCCTGAGCATGACATTCACATTTTTCCATGTATGTTTCACCTTTTTGTTTATAGTTGATATTTTCATAACATCTCTGGATAACATGTCTCTGACCCTTAACATATTCTTTTTTATATGCTTCCAGAAGCTGACTTCAACCATAATCCGAAAATATATGTGTTGGGAACCACATTATCTAGATTTATGGTTCATAGAGATTTAGTTATTGTGATGTGACTGTGTGAAGAATATAACATAATGCTTATTTTCAGAAAAGTCTCCTTTTATCATATAAATCCTCAACTGAGGCTGGACAATTATAATTGAGGCCAATTTTGAAGCGCTAATGCCATGTTTAGGAACTAACTTTTAAAGTAGAATGTGTAAGAAAAAATCTGCAATTTTTAATGGCTAGTAATCTGTCAGGCCACCCTTAATGATTTTTCAATATTTAAACATAATATGAGTATATACTTGTGGTGGATTGACAACTGGTGGTTAACTTGTAACACCCAGCTGAACTGAATCAGCATGGTTCTGGGTGTGAAGGCCAGCCTGAGGTGTTGCCAACAGCATAAAAGCAGAACTGGAGGAGAAGAGGTGGTGCTGTTGGTTCTTCTGGAGGAGTGA
>PVLD010029627.1:0-17811 GCA_004027595.1 Dinomys branickii
TTTTTTTTTTTTTGTTTTTTTGTTTTTTTGTTTTTTTTTTTTTTTTTTTTTTTTTTTCTGTTGTTGAGAGGATCAACTGTCTGACTTAATTTGCATGTCTGTATATGGGTCCATACATCTACAATTCGAAGATATCAATGGATAAAGCAACAACAATTGTTGAGACCATATCACCTTGTCTATAGATTAGTTGTGATTGTAATATTTTCTATGATAATGGGTGTCTGTTTGTCAATAGGTTTTTGTACTTTTATGTTTCTAAAATAAAAAAAAATAAAAAAAAATAATTAATTTTAAAATAGCAATTCAGTGTGATTCACAGAACCTTTGGAAAAGATAAGACGAGAATAGAAAGGTTGTCTCTTGGCTCGTTTCCTCCACAGCCCTTTTCATATGTTTGTGGTTTCTTGGGAAAGGACGTGAGTGGTGGGTGACATTCAGATGAGTGGGGACCCATGGATCAGGAGATACCGTGGGTGAATGAGCGGCTCGAGTGGTGACCAGGATCAGGCAGGATGTTCACCATGCGCCCCACGTGCTGGCTGATGTGCGCTTCTTGCCTTCTGCAGGTGTCCCCTGCTTTCCATGGGTGGCACCTTGGAGTGGCTAGCTGGGCTCCTCTGCAGCCTGGGAGCCCTGGCTGGTCAGTACTGGTCTGCTGGCTCTGCTCCTAGGACCCCTGGTGACCTGGACATCTTAGTGGCTCCGTGGGGAGCTGCAAGCACCGCTGGGCACAGCCAGCCTTGGGTTTAGGGACTTGCCAGGCCCTGTCTACACTGTGGGGCAATGCGCAGGCCTAAGCCCTGGCTGCCCAGAATGATCCTGAAGCTCGAGCAGGCCCCGACCCCAGGCCCCACCCCCAGGGGCTGTCTCCATGTGCCAGGGTTGTTGAGAGCTACTGGGGTGAACCTAAAGGCAACCTGGTCATTTTCCCATTGCATGTGCCTCAGAATCACTGGGAAATCTTGTTCTTAAAGAAAACCAGATGACAGAACCCCACAGCAAAAGTTCCTGTCTTCTTAGGTTTGGGATTGGAACTGGGCATTTGCCAAAAATCAAATTCTAAAAGGTACCAGGTGGTGGCCTGGGCACCCACCCTGCTGGCCTGGGCACCCCACTTTGACAACCATGGTGTAGGAACTCCTGGTACCTCTGGTGGAGAGCAGGTGCTGGCTGTGTCATAGCTTGCCAGTAGTGATGTCACAGGCACAAGGGAAGGGGCTGGCTAACAGGGACATTAGCCCTATTTCCCATTGAGGCAGAAGCTGCCTGTGGCCCTTGCTTCCTTTGCTGGTCCCCAGCTCTACTCTCTGGATAGCTCCGGGCCTGGCCAGCTGTCTGCCCCTTCGGCTGTGTGGTGTCAGGAGGCCCATGAGCTCCAGGCTCGGGCATCTGGGCCCAGGGAGAGGAGCATCAGGCGCTGGGAAGCCCCGGCTCCAGGTCTGTGGTAGCGGAATGCTTTACACAATGGCATGTGGCCATAAATAATGTATCTGCCAGAGAACCACGGCCCCAGGAAGCTAACTCCTGGCACACATTCAGAAGTGCATTTCAATGCAGAAACCACAGGAAGAGAATTCTCATCTCTATCTTTTATCATCACTTTCCAATCAGGAATCAGAGCATCCAGGTCCCAGGGCTCCAGCCTGGTGCCTATGGGGAAAACAATTCTCCCAAGAGCCAGGGGATGCCCAGATGCGGGGGCGATCAGGGTGACCTACAGCCCGGCCTTTGGAGATGGCAATGTGTAGCTGAGCTGTTCTTTGGGGGAGAGACAGAGCTGTCAGCCAGGCTGTCTGATGCTCTGGTTTCTATAGCTACAGTAAATGTCATTACCAAAGAGTAACCCTTTGCGGATTTCATTGTAACCTCAGATAGCTAATGACATTTCCTGGGTTTCTAGCAATCTGGGACAAAATGCTCATTTTGAATTTAACATGAGTAATGCCATTTTCCATCTTAGTTCAGTACTTTGTGTCATAAAAGAGTTATTTGCACAGAAGCCCTGGTTCTGTCAGTAAACATATTCCAAATATTATCACCACTTACGTGCTGGATAAAAGATGTGCAGAAGGCCTAGAGAAATACTCCTCCTGTCCATTTACAACTTTGCTTGGAGAGGTTCAGCAAATTCAGCATGAAATTATTGTGGAGGAATTTAAGGCTGTGCACCAATAGTGCATGCTCCGCTGGGGCTCCCCCAGAGATCGTGACATTATCTCAGGGAGCACAAACTGTAAATATATCCTCCCACCACCCCAAGATAGCAGTGCCAGGCAGTGTCACTTAGCTATCCACAAAGGTGATGGATGCTGAGTGTTTTTGGTGCAGAAAAATGGAAGTCATTGAGTGCAGCTTGTTAGGGGAGAACATGTTTCTTCTCTGCTCTGGGAGACATGGAATTTGCACACCAAAGTAGAGATGGTGTCAGACCACATATTCATTCGTCCATCCATTTATTCATGCCTCTTGTGGATGCACCCGCACAGACCCATCCAAAATTGTTAGGGTGCAGTGTGCTTTGGGTACTAATGCGGGGCTGCATGCGGTACACTAGAGTGGGGGAGGTCGGGAGGTGGGGGTCTCACAAGGTCCCCAGGAAGGCGAGCTTGACCATGCCTGAATAGGTGTGATGAGTGGAGGTGACTGGGCTGGGCAGTGGGGCTGATGGGGGCTGCTGCTGTCTCAATGTGATGTTGAACCTGCTCTCGGGCCCAGTCTAGGTCTCTGGGGTCAGCTACAGCTGGGCTCTGGGCCTGGCCCTGTCACTTAGCAGTTGGGTGATTGCAGGGAAGACCAGAGCCTCAGTTTCTTTCTGTATTAAGTGAGCACCCCAGCCTCCTCTGGTGGTGATGAGGAGCTGGAACACAGCCCCCAGGTGTAGGTGCTGCTGCTCACTCAAGTTGCTGTGTTTAGGCCCCGTAGGTGGGCATCCCATGTCCAGGAGAAGTGTCTGTTCACAGAAATTTCCAAGACGGCCCTGGGTGCCCGGCTGCCCAGAGGAAACTCGGCAAGGGTGCAGTGCTGAGCTGCTCTGCTGGGCGCCAGTGTGTGGAGGGTGTCCGTGCTCCCTGAGCTTGGCAACAAGAAAAGCAGCCAGGAGAGGGTCTATTCCCTTCCTGACCCTGGATCCAGTATTTGCTGGCAGGGCCCATCCTTGTCTACACCTGTGGCCACTCCTGTTTGCAGCCTGATAGGCTAGGGACCCCGGCAGGAAGGTGTACACCTAGGGTTTTTCAGGGGAAGGCCTGCAGGGCCAGGGGACCAGCTCCCTGAGGTGAGGGGCCCTGAGCCTTGGCTGTGGGGCTTTTTTTTTTTTTCTGATACTGGGAATCAAACTCAGGACCTTGCATTTGCCAGGCAGGCTCTTGTGCCGCTGAGCTATATCTCCAGGCCTGGCTATGGGGATTGGCTGTAGCCTCAAGGCTGTGGGTCGCTGGGCATAATTTGTCATGTTGCACATAAAAATGCATACAGTTTTCAGTGCTCCTTGGGTGTGTGTCTCCGCTGGGAACCTGAGACAAAGCTCACTCAGCAGCCTGTCCTGCTCACCACCCTGCTCTTGGCCCACAAGTCCTTTCTGTGCCGAGGCCTCCTCCAGCCACCTTGTTCCAGGAAGGCCATGCCCAGGGAAGCCAGCTATGTGCCAGGAGAGGCAGCTATGGGAGTAGAGGGGCTGCTCCAAGGCAGAAAGAGGGAAGCTCAGTGTTTTCAGGAGGCTGCAGAAGCTACCATGGCTGTTCATCTGCCTCTGCTCAGCACCACCTACATGCTCTGAAAAGAGGAACATCTTCCCTGCTCAGCTGCACGAGAAAGCATTGTCACTGGAGGCACCCTGTATACCATCTCCTGTCTCTGCATCTTCTTCATGTGGAATTCCTGATGGGCCACATGTATTCACTTACTCATTTGTGCACATATGTGTACATGCATGTATCTGCCCACCCATCCATGCATTTATCCTCCCACCCACCCATCCATTCATCCATCTATCCATCCATCCACGCATTCATCCACTCATTCATCTACTCTCCTACCCACCCATCCACCCATCCATCCATCTATCCATCCCTATTGATGAGGCTGTTCTGTGAGTCAGGCTTTGTACCAGTAACTGGGGCTTGGACACAGTCACAGAGGCGAACCCCTGTGAGAGGATCTCCAGGCCTGCTAATGGGCTGGAGACCAGAGGCTTTTTTAGGGCGGGCCACCTGGGCTACATCTGAAGTTAAAGAAGACATTTACTCAGCAAAGCAGTATTGAGGGGAAAGGTGTTATAGGCAGAGGGAACAGCCTAGGCAAAGGCACGGAGCCCTGAGACAGCTCTCTGTCCATGAAGATGGGAGCAGGGAGAAGTGGAGGGGTTGGGATCAGTGGCTGGTGTTGGTGGGAGGGAGCCTGAGGGGGCACCAGCTGTGGTCCATGGTGCGACGGCCGGGTCTGTGTTTAGAGGTGAGGATGGTGGGGTGGGGCCTTGCTGGATCTGGGGCAGGCTCTGACTCAGTGGTAGAGAGCTTCTTGAAGTGGGGACCAGAGAGGGTCATGGGTAGCGGAGGCCACACATTAGATCTGCTCCAGCCTTCCAGTCCCTGCTCAGGGGAACAGGTCCTAACACACTCTGGGCACTGCCTGCCTCCTAGGAAACAGGAGGACTTGGTATGGGACCCTCTTCCTACCTGCTTACGGTTGCAATGCATCATGGTGGACAGGGACAGATACTAGGGGGCACGTTTTCCTGAGAGTTCCCCTGAACTTTCCTGCCCCCAAATTAAGTGTAGACTGCAGCTGTCTGGTGGTTTTGCCCTTGCTGAAGAGGGGCAGCTCCAGGCATGCCAGCTTCCTCCCCGGAAAGCAGGGCTGGGATTGCCCCTTTCCTCCCTGCTGGGATGGCCCCATGCTGGGAGCTGTTCTCGTCTCTAGCTCCTTCCCTTCCCAACGGGCTGGGAGCCAAGGGATGCCACAGCCCTTCTCCAGGCAGGAAGTGGAGGCCCAGAGAGGGTGGGCTTCAGCCAAATTCAGGGATCATTCAGATCTGCTAGTTCTGAAGCTTGGGTTGGTTTTTGTTGATTCATGTTGCTATTCTTGTTCTCACCATTCCAAGCTGTGACCCCTCGGTGCCCCTGCCTGTCCCCTCGCGGGGTGGCTCTGCAGATCTCAGTATGGCCACTTGCAGAATGACGGGTGGGTCCTCTGCACCCAGGCAGCCTCCAGTGGGTGGGGATGCAGGTGGGAGTGGAGGTAGGTGAAGGTGACCAGTACTAGCAGGAGTGACCTTATCAGATGGTGCCTCTGTCAGTGGAAGCCACTCTTCGCCATCTGCCTGCTTTGTGGAAGTGCTTTGGATTCTTGGGAAGGAATTTAATAAGCCAGGGAAGGATCACTACCCATTCTGGCCTGGGCAGGCCCTACTTTTGGGGCTGGGCCCAGGACTCCTTTCTCAGGCTCTAGAAAAGGGTCCACATGGAAGTCAGTTCCTTGGGGTGCTGTGGCCTCCTGTTGTGCTCAGAGAAGAGGCACCGGCTGTGTCCAGGAGGCCTTGGTAGGCTCAAGCTGACTTGGCTGGTGACCTTGGACAATACCCCTGAAATACGCAGTGCCTCTGGGGTGGCACCTGATGATGACTTACCTCAGAGTTGTGGTGTTTGGTGGCTGTGGAGGACTTGGGCACAGAGGGACACACTGTCATCTAGTTCTGGGTGAACACAGGGCCTGGTACTGGGTCAAGTCACTCCTTTTACTCTCTGCCTGGGCCTTGTGCACTGTGT
This sequence comes from Dinomys branickii, assembly GCA_004027595.1. Taxonomy (NCBI): domain Eukaryota; kingdom Metazoa; phylum Chordata; class Mammalia; order Rodentia; family Dinomyidae; genus Dinomys; species Dinomys branickii. Next base: position 5,766 of record PVLD010029627.1, read on the forward strand.
TATGACCCCTCCAGGGTGGAATGTGGGCCCATCTTGTCTCTCTGGCTCATGGCCAGTTGTCCCCTCTCAAGCCCAGCCAATCTGGCCAGCACCCTTGTCCCCACATCACTCAGTATTCTCCTGTCAACCTCAGGACTCTGGCTCTTGCCTCTCTCATCTTGATCCCCCCACTTCAGAGAGACTCTTACAGTTCAGGCTTTCCTCCCTCCTCTTTGTCCCTCCCGGGCTTTTCTTTGCCTGTTTTCCTTGGAGATAGTACACAGCCAACATTCTGATCTTTTGGGGCTGGTTTGGTCTCTTTGGTGATTAGTTGGAGAGTTTATTGATCCATCCACCCACCATCCATTTATCTACCCATCCATCCACCCACCATGTTTATCTACCCATCCATCCATCCATCCATCCATCCAAGCATTCACTCACTCTCCCCTCCCCTCCCCTCCCCTTCCCTCTCCTTCTCCTTCCCCTTCTTCTCTTACCCCTCTCTTCCTTCTTCCTTCTTTTCATCTACGCACCCATCTATTCATCTGTCTATCCATCCACCATTCTATCTATTCATGTATCCATCCATCCATCCATCCATTCGTCCAGTCACCCCTCATCCATTCATGTATCCTTCCATCCACCCATCCACCCATCCATCTACCTACCCCTAGTCCTCATCCATCTATTCACCTCATCCTCCATCCACCCCATCCACCTACCATTCATCCCTTTTTTTGCCTCCTTCCTTTCTTCTTTCTACCTACCCATTTCTCCATCTATCTTTCCATCCATCCATCCATCCATCCATCCATCCATCCATCCCTCCCTCCCTCATCCATCCTCCCCAACCACCCACCCAACCACTTCCCTACTTCTTCCCTCTTCTCCAGCTGACCATCAGTCCATCTCGTCATTCAGCCAGTAGTGTTTCAGGCCTAGTGTCAGGCAACAGAGACTGCCCACATTAGACGTGCTCTGTTTCCAGGTGGAGAAGTGATTGTTGTACAGAGGGCCATGAGTCATGTTTGCTGGGCTGTCATTAGTTTGTATTTAGTGATTCAAGATGGCCTCATGGCTCTGACTATAGAGATTGTTCTGAAGGTGCTGCGAACTGATCACGAACTGATCACAGAGGGGCGGGTAGAATACAGTCCTGGCTGGGGAAGCCCCATCCATGTGAGGCGTAGCTTTGGAGAGGTGGCTTAAATAAACACCTGGGATGTGCTATTCAGTGTAACCAGCAAGGTAATAGGAAGGTGAGGGGGTGTTGCATGGGGTGGGCTGGTCCTGGGGGCAGAGGCAAGAGGAGGAGCTGGGGAGGTGGGGACTATGAGGGGATCTGAGGAGGTACCAGGTTGACCCTGAGGGTGATGCTTGTGGAGGAGTGGCCTAGTGGCTCCATGTGGCTGGGCAGACCTTCAGGCTCCTCCCAGGGCTGTGTTCCTCTGCCCCATGACCTGGCCGCAGTATGGCTGGGTTTGTGACTGCAGAGCCAGCTTGTTTTCTCTGGGCTGGACACACCATCACAGGAGAGGCCAAGCAGAGCGAGGAGAGGCATCCATGCCAAGCCCCTCAGGGCCCGGGTAGGCTGTGGCTTCCTGGAAGCCTTTGGTTCTACCTGAGTGGCCCTGGGCCGAGGGTGGTTGGGAGCGGCAGGGACTGTGGACTGGGAGGACACCATCCTCCATGGGGCCCTGTCTCCATGTTCTGGAGGCAGCATCCTTTCAGCCTGAGCCTCACTGGGTGGCCCTTGGTACCTGTGCTGGCCAAGGCAGGGCACCTGGTCCCTCTCTCCTCTCCCTGCCTATGAGGCAGCAGGCCAGGGGCAACATGGGGCCCATGCCCAGAACATCGTCCTCTTGCCTGCACGGGCTGCCCCGCAGCACTACCTTCTCCCCACGCTGATGTCTCACCTGTGGCTTCATGGGGCAGGGGCTGATCTAGCTTCCCATGGGAATGGGGACAGGGACAGCTTTCAGACAGTTGGAGGAGGATGCCCAGCCATGTGGCTTCAAGGAGCAGCTCAGGTGCCCACTCAGCACTGGGGACAGCACTGTTACGGGGATGTTTGGGCAGAGGCCACATGCAGGAGGGATGCCGTGAGCTTTGAATGAGTGTTAGGGTAACAGGGCAGAGCTGACCTCAGGAGACGGAGTACAGTGGCATTAAGCATTGGGGATCAGTGGTGGGGGTGCCCCTCACCCACCCCATTAGGGAGGGGTGGGTGCTGGGACGTGAGCCCTGGGGCTGATGTCCCCAGGGCCCTGGCTGCCTGGGCTGCACCTTGGGTGCCTTTGCCACCCCTGGACCAGCGGGTGTGATGTCTTCACCTCCCTCTGGGTGCAGCCTCTGGGCAGCACGGGCAAGGAGCCCAGGCTCAGTGCCAGGGCAGAGGCCCCTCCCCATCCCCTTGGAGAAGAAAGGAAGAATGAAGACACTGAATCAGCGAGAAGGGGATCTCACTCCCCGGGGGGGCATCCAGTCTCCGGTGTGGGGCCACAGTGCTCCCTTTAATTGGGGGTCTTTACATATTTACCTGCAACGGAGGGGAAAACTCTCTTGGGCTGCCAGGCTGTTCTGGCGGCGGTGCACCGAGAAATTCATTACGCCACAGTTAATTAGGGGGTGAAAGGTACATATATAGCTCATTAGCCCAACCCACATAGTTTACATCGCAGAGGGTGTCTGGGTGCTAGTTTGGCTCAGCCTCTCTGAAACGATGTCTTGACACAGCCTCTCTCCAGGGCTGCCTCCCTGTGCCTGTGGGTGAGGCGGGGGGCAGGCTGCCCTGCGCCTGTCCATCTGTCTGTCCAGCACAGGGCAAAGAGGACTTGAGTCTTCTGCCCCTTCTGTTTCCTGCCGGAGCTGCCCAGGTGCTTAAGGAGTGGGGCTGGAGGCCTTGGCTATGCTGAGCCCCGGGTCCAGCCTCCAACAGCCGCGGCTGTACTTCCCGGCTATGCTCCTTGCAGGGCCTCTTCCTCTGTGTGACTGCCCTACCAGCCGGGGGCTCCAGTGTGGTCACTGACAGAGGGTTGCTGTGTCTCTGTCCCTCTTGGGGGTGTTGGTGGGAGGTGGGGTTGGTTTGGAAACTTCCCTGTCTAGGTCCCACCGTCAGCCCTCACCCAGGTGGATAGGACAAGGAGGGATGCGTGCAGTGCCTGTGTGTATACATGCATTACACAGGCACCCTGCACATGTGTACACATGCGTGCATGTGCACACGTGTGCACACACACACACGTATGTGTGCACGTATGCACCAGATGTGCACAAATGTAACACATTCATACACACATGCCTACACACTAGCTGTGCACATGCGTGTGTGTACACATGTACATGTATCTCTGTGAGCACACACATGTATGCATGTGTGTGTGTCACAGTTGTGTGGAGGGATGGCAGAGAGCACAGAGAAGGCTAGACTAAACTTCCCGAAGGATCAGCATGGCCCTGACACAGCCTGGCATCTGCCTGAGTTGTGCAGGGGGCTGCAGTGGACTGAGAGTGACCAAAATTAGACTCATGGGCGTGAACCCCACATCTGCTAATAAGTAGCTTGGCTCATTGGGCATTTGAGTTTCACCACCAAGCCTCAGTTTCCTCATCTGTTAGCTGGCAGATGAGGTTATTTTTGACAGTTAGGAGGGATAAAGCAATTGGTGCTACTTCTCCAGGGCTGGCAGAGGGCAACTGCTCATTGGTGTTAGTACTTTTCGTTGTCTTTTCCCATTTTACCTCTGAGCCTCACCTTCCCGATCTGTTAGATGGGGTTAATTTTGCTTGGCTCAGGGGGTAGGGTCAGAATCTGAGTGTCCCTCAGCACCTGGCACATAGGAACCCAACAGAGCAGACTTGGGTGGAATGGATGTGTGGAACCAGTGGGCACAGCCTGCAGTGCTGTTGCCCAGACTCTGCCAAGGGTCAGGAGTAACTGGGCCCCTGGGATCCACCCATGGACTCCTAGCCCCATCCCAGCCTCTCCATTGGAAGCCTACCCTGTTGACACTTGTCTGTAGAGTGAGGCCTTGGGTGCTGATGACCCTGCCTACTGGAGGGTCCTCTCTGTCCCTTCTTTTGGGTTGGTGCCTGTTCCTGATGCTTCTCCTGTCCTACTGTTGGAGGAATAGCGGCAGCAAGAGCTGATCAGTGTGGTGCTTGTACTAGGTTCCAGCCCAGTCCCTGGACCTGACCCCTTCATAGCTGCCCTGGGTCAGGGTGCCATGGCAACGAGCTGAGGCACAGGCAATGAGGATATCAGCACTTCAAACATTATTATTTCTTTGTGTTGGGGACACCTGGCCGGTCCATACCCAGGGCAGTGTGGCAGGTACGCAGGAAGGTTGAGTGAGGGGCTGACACAGGGCTGGTATCCCTCTGCAGTCAGCACCTGATTCCCACCCTACCACTCAGTCCGGTGATTGGGCAAGTCACCACTCTGTGCCTTTGAGTCCTCACCTGTGCTGGGATGCCATTGCTTAGAAGGGACAGAGCTGCGCACAGTGCAGTGTGCAGTCTGCTCTCTGGCGTGTGAAGGGCTCAGCTTCTAGGGAGAGGGTGGGGAGGGTGTGTTCCTGGAAGATCGTCTTGGAAGAGGTGGCCTAGAACTGGGGCCAAGATCTTAGTAGTGCAAGTGTGGTGACCTCCAGCCAGCCTGCCCAAGGCTTTCAACAGTCAGGGCTGGGGGACAGTCTCTCTGTTCCTCACAACCTTCTCAGCATCATGGGAGGTCTTTCTTTAGGTGAACGGTGTTGTATGTATGTGTGTATGTATAATCATGCCTAGTGTAGTACATATTTTGGGGTATGGTGTGACTTCAATACATGTATATAATCTGTAATGATCAGATCAGAGTAATTGGCACATCCAGCACTTTAAACTTTATCATTCTTTTTCTTGTGTGTGTGTTGAGGACATTCAAAATCCTTTCCATTAGTTACTGTGAAATAATCCGTTGTTGCCAACCATCCATTTCCTCCCTTCCACATTGCTGGGATGCAATACCTGACACCCACAACTTACCTGAGAGGTGTCTTTGGCTCATGTTTCAGTGCAGGGTCAGCCAGCTCTAAAGGAAAAGAGCATGGCGGAGGGCATGGCGGAGGAAAGCTGCTCAGAGCTCACAGCACAGGAAGCAGAGAGAGAAGGGAGGAGTTGGCAAGGAGCTGAACCCTTCTGGCCACGCCCCCTGTGACCCAGCTCTTCCAGTGACACCCACCTCCTAATAGGAAGTCAGCTATCAGCCCATATGTGATCATCTTCCAACAGCCCCTTGGAGCACATGAGGCTCCTGGGGGACATCTATACAGAAAACACACACTACTGTTGTTAAGTGTGGCCTTGGGCATCAGACACCCAAAGACCAGAGGAGCTGCAGTTTCCCTGGGCCACGGTTGTCTTCTGTCTCCTTGAATCTGCCATTCTGCCTGGAACATCTCACTTAGCCTTCCTTAAGCCCAGGTGATGACTTGGCAGCCCCTAGCCCCCATCAGGCAGGATCCTCATTTCCATCAGATTTTACTGTGTCACTAGACTGTAGTACAGGGCTGGCATGCAGCTGATGCTCCATGAAAATGCGTGTCACCTCCTGAGGGTGGGGACTACTGGATTCCGTGTCTAGCCATGAGCATCGGCAGGCAGAATGTACTTCCTGGGTAGCTGCCAAACCCAGAAGAATACCCCAGGCTTTGGCCAGGCTGGTCAGGCTGGGGAGTCCCCTGCACTTGCTGGCCAAGACCTCCCAGGGGGAGCAAGTAAGAGTTTTCCCCTAGGGGTGTTTTGCATAGGAACTTGCACTTGGACCTCAGAGCTAATGAACTGTATCGTGGAATTCAGACTCATTCCCATTACTCAGTGATGAAAAAATTAAAGCTCTATTGATACTACAATAATTAACTGAACAAGAAAGTGGAAATAGTGATGTGGACTCTGCCTGGGGTTTAGTCAGGGTACGGCTTCCTGGTGGGCAGACTGAGGTAAGGAAGTGCCCTTTGGGAGGTGGGGCCTGGCCCAGGGCTGGAGGCCCTGGCTTCCAGCAGGGAGGTGGTATGGACTGGGGTATTTGCCTAGCTGGGGACATTGGCCTGAAGGGCTGGGCCTGCCTCTGGGCTATGGGGGATTTCTAGGGAAGCTTCACACTTCACCTTCCAGGGACACAGGAGTCCTGATGTCCTGATGTTCTGATGGTCAGGGCCAGCAGTGTGTGTGGGGGAATAGCCTGTCCCCAGAAGGGCTGGGGAGGAGGCTGGAGTGCTAAAGACACTGCAGGGTTCTTGGCCAGGGATGAGGTGGGGGCCAGGACCCCCAGGCAGGGTGAGAGGGTGCAGGGAGAGCTCAGAGGATGGGCAGGTGTGGGTGATGGCTTGTCCTGTGGACAGCAAAGCCTTCAAAGCAAGGACAACAGCCACCAGCTCCAGCAGGGGCTGGCCTCTCCCAGTCCCCACTGCCTGGGGCAGGATCAGATCAGACTGTGTCTTTGTGTATGATTGAGTGAGGAGGCAGTGTCTGCTCTGGCCACAGGTTCCCCCAGATCCAGTGGGTCCCCCCAGGGCCTGTGACTTGGGTTGGACAGGGCGTTTGAGGCACTCATAAAAGGAAGGGCCTTCGGTGGCCATCCGCGTGGTGGAGTGTGGCTTTGACATGGTGCCTCGTGCTGCTCTGAGCTTCAGGCTCTATGAAGTTGGTCTGGGGCTCCATCTGCTTCAGGGTGATCTAGCCCTGGGCAGCAGGGTTAGTGCCTTGGCTGGATAGTGCGTGTCCTGCACCCAGCTTGGTGGCTGTTCCTGTGCATTCTGAGGGTAGGGAGTCCCAACCCTGCCCCAGCCTCAGGGCTGGAGGCTGCTTTGAGGATAATTCCATGACACTTCTGCCGCCCTAGGGATTCTGCTAGTACCACACCCCATGGGCACGCCCTCTGCAGGGGCAGAGGCACCTTTCCCATCTCTCAGCTGCTCTCGGAGCCTCCACCCTTTTATGTGCTGCCAATGGGCTGCACTCATTTTCTGCGGCTCAGCAAGTAGCTCGGGCTACGTGAATCTCAGAACAGAAATGTTTCTCAGCTATAAAGAAAGACAGTTTTGGGGACTTTGTAGGCGAGTGGTCAAAACTGGAGTCCATACTCATAAGTGAAATAAATCAGCGGTACATGAGCAGGCAACGTATTGTATCACTGGTGTAAGCACCTGAGGGTGGGAATATAAACTAAGAGACATGAAGGTAATCTGTTCAAAAACAAAGAACAGATGGGACGAGGGAAAGGAGAAAAGAGGCAAAAATGTATGTATGTATATATGTATATACATATGTGCAGGAGGGCTAACATGGTTCTACTAGTGTATTATATGAATTAATGCTAAGGAATAATCGATGACGGGTTATTCGATCCATCTTGTATGTCTGTATGTGTTATCCTGAGCACACACTTCGAACATATCGATATGCAAAGCAGCAACTATTGGTGGTTTTTATTTTTTTATTATTATTTTTAAATTTTATTTTATTTTTTTTGTCTTTTGTTTTCTGTTTTTTGTGTTTTTCTGTTGTTGAGATGATTAATTGTTTGACCAATTTCATATGTCTGTATCTGTGTTCATGTATATACACTTCGAAGATATCAATAGGTAAAGCAACAACCACTGTTGAGTCCATGTCACCTTGTCTGTAAATCAGCTTTGATTGTACTATTTCTTATGCTAATTTGTGTCTGTTTGTTAATATGTTTTTGTGCTTTTATTTTTTTAAATTAAAAAAAAAAAGAAATGTTTCTCACTGCTCTGGGGACTGGAGGCCAAGGTCAAATTGTTAGAACAGGCTCCTCTGCGACCACACTTCTTGGGCTGTAGATGCCATCTTCTTCCTGCATGGTTTCCCCTCTGTCCTGATCTCCTCTTCCATAGGGATCAGGGCCCACACTCATGACCTCATGTTAATGTAGTCACCTCAGTAAAGACTCTGTTTCCAACGCAGTCACATTAGGAAGGACTGGAGATGTTAGGGCTTAGATCTGAGATGTTCCCCAAAGTCTCTTGTGTTCAGATGTGAGGTGGGGCTTTTGGAATCTGACTGGATCATGGAGGCGCAATGCTCATCCGTAGATTGATCCATGGATGAGTTCACAGCTGAATGTGTTGTTAGAGGGGAGGCCTGGCTGGAGATGATCAGTGGGAAGTAGCCTAGAAGGGTGTGTTCTTGTCTCCAGCGCCTCCCTTCTCTCTCTTCTTCTTGTCTGCCATGGGGCAAGTAGGCCCTTCCAGCATGGTTCTGCCTTGGCACCAACATCCATGGACTGCACCCTTTGAAACCATGAGCCAAAAACAGAGCTCTCTTTCTTTAAGTTGTGGGGGTTAGGACTGTGTCCTAGTGACAAGAAAGGGGCAGAGACAAGAGGGGAGGACTTCAAGAGGAATCTGGGCACAGCTGAGTCCTTAAAAGGTGTAATGTTGCTTGCTTCCAGGACTGTCATGGGGGGTGGGACATGTCCACAACATGGCCCCTGCATATAGGTCTCCCTAGGTCTGAGCTGTGGGGCTCAAGGTACAGTGTGAAGCAGAAGCAAAGAATAGGCTGCTCTGCCAGTGCATGTATTTAAAAACCCATCACGAATGTACTCTGCCATGTCACCCTCTAGGTAGAAGTGCCCCAGGGGCTTTGGCATGGCATTGTTTCTGGAGTACCACCCACCTGCTTGTGATTCTCACCCCAAAAGCTCAGAGTGGCTTCACTCCTTGGACCAGATGAGGAAACTTTCCCTGGACTCCCAGATCGTGCTCTGTGCTTTCTCCCCCTGTTTCTGCTTCTATTCTCTTTTTTCCTTGGGCATCTTATGATCCTTTCTCTGCTGAGATCCACCATCTTTGAGACTGGGTTCCCTTCTCTGTGATTCCCCAGGGATCCTGCTCTCTGACCTTGCTCTTGGCTATGCTAGTACCTGGGCTGGTGCTATGGTGTGGACTTGTGGAGGGAGCCATGCTGAGAACATGCAGAGGGTGCGGGAGCCAAGGGTACAGCTGGTGTGGTGCTCCTCTGCACCAGGAGGGAGCTGGGCTTCCAGTTGAAGGCCAAGCCCAGCATGACTCCCAGGGCTGAGGAAGGGATGTGATTGTGTTGGGGGCGACTGCATCTGTGCCAGGTGTAATGCCAGGTTAATCCTCAACGTAGAACATGCTAGAACCCTCAGTAGAACATGCTAAAGTGTTGGGATGAGCGTCATTCTGTAGATGAAGAAACCAGGAGGCTGAGATATTGCTTAAGAGAAAATCTTTGCAGATCTCATATACGATAATGGATTTGTATCCAGGGCACATAAATAAATCTTACAACTTGATAATACAACACACCAGTCAATACACGATGGGCAGAAGATTTGAAGACATGGATTCATCCAAAAAATGAAGATCGCAAACAAACATGGAAAGATTCTCTCAACCTCATTCATCAGGAGGGACATGTGAGTTGAAACACAGTCAGATACTAGTGCATACCTTCTGGGGTGGCTATCGTGGAAAGGCAGTAACATGTGGGTCCAGGCTGGGGAGCAACTGGAACCCTTGTGCACGGCCTGCGGGAATGCAGTTGCTACAGCTTGATTTCTACCCCTCCTCCTCATCATAATCATTGCCATCGTCATCCTCCTCCTGCTCCTTCTTAAAAAAGTTTTGGTTGTTTGAGACAGGGTCTCTCTGTGTCATACAGGTTGAGCTTGAATTCATTATATATCTCAGACTGGCCTTAAACTCTTGGTGATCCTCCTGCCTCAGGCTCCCGAGTGCTGGATTACAGATGTGTACCACCACACCAGCTTTTATGACCATGCTATAAACATAGACTCCACCACATTATTTTGCAGTTCTACTCCTAGGAATTTTTGCAAGAGAAATGGAAACGTGTCCATGCAGAGACTTGGACTTGAGTGCTCCTGGCTGCTTTATTTCTGATAACCCCACACAGGCTGCCATCCAAACATCTCCCTGGCTGAGTAAACATGTGAGCTGCACATGTTCAGCAGACCCCTGCTCAGAAATGGAATGAAATGGAAAACTGATATAGGCTAATATGAGTGGACTCAAAACACTATTCTAAGTGAAAGAAGCCAGACACAAGACTACATAGTGCATTGTTCCATTCGTGTGAAAACTGCCAGAAAAGGGAAAACCACAGAGACAACAAGCACATTAGTAGCTGCCTTGAGCTGGAGGCAGGAATGGCAATTGACTGCAAATCAGCTCGGGGGAACTTTTGAGGGGAGATGGAAGCCTTCTAAAACTGGACTGCAGTGGTGGCTGCACAGCTGTATAATTTTCTTAAATGGGTGGAAGTCATAGTAGGTAACTTACACCTCAGTAAAGCTGTTTTAAGACCTTTGCTGAAGGCCATCACCACCTTTCTTGGGAACCCCGGGCCTGACATCTGTGCTGCCAGGTAGGGACACAGAGGTCACCCTCGGGAGGGTGTGGAGAGACCTTTGCCTTCCCCAAGGTGGGGACCTCAGAAGAGCTTGCAGTTGCATTTGGTTTGGGGTGGAGGATGGGGAGTCAGGGACTGGGCTTTCAGAAGGGTCTGGAATTTTGCAGAGGTGTGTGTGTGTGTGTGTGTGTGTGTGTTTGCACATGCACACGCACACGTAGGAGACAGGTGTGGAAGAGTCCAGGGTGATCTCTGGATGAGGCAGGGAGCCTGAGATGCAGAGGGCTGGCTCTTGCTGTCAGTTCTGGGCCCTTTGGGGGACTCCATCTGCACCCCTGACCCTGAAACTCTGTTTTTCCCTCTGTGCCTTGCTCCCCGCTCCCTTCGAGGTTCATCCTCTGCTGCTTATTCTCACCTGGTGGTTTCACATCAAGGCGCCTGCAGGTAGAGAGTGCTGCGGATTTTCCTGAGGGCTGCATCTCGTGTCTTGCATCTTGGCTCATTAAGGAAGCATGGGTTTCCTGGAGGCTTGTTGTGTTTTGCTGATGGAAGCTGCTGTCTCACCCTCACTCCTGTCATTAGCATTCCAAAGTGGAAAACAAGTCTGGTGCTGGCTGCCTAAATATTTATGGAATGCTTCTGGGGTCAGAGGGCGAGGGCAGTAAATAAAATTAAAGATTTATACTGCAACACCAACCCAAGGAAGTCCTGGGCCACGACTGGCTCTCCATGGTGCTTGGAGAAAAAGGATTTCTTTTTTTCTGGGAAACTTAGTTTTTATAGATTTTTTGAAGTAAAATGCATGAAATTTTAATGTATGGCTTCATATTCCATCTTCTTAAGTTGTTAGTTACTGAGGAGCCTGGGTGACAAGGGGAAAGGAGAGGGGCTGGCACCGTGTGTGGCTGGCTGCACACCTGGGGCTTTGGAAAAGCCAATGTCTTCGGTTTCCATTCTTCTGGCTCCAGGTCTGTGGGAAGTGTGCAGGAAGCATGGGTGTCTGTGTGTCCCTAAAGTCTGCAGCATTTTCTGGGCTGGCTTTGGTGAAGCCCTTGAGTTCCCTTGAGGAGAGACAGGGTTGGGGTGGGGCTGTACCACTGCTTCTGAGCCAGCCCATCTTTGGCAGGAAACAGACCCTGAGTGGGACCTTCACAAAGGCACAAAGGGCAAGGTTCAGGAAGCCAAGGGAAGTAGGTTGAGGCCCAGGGCTTCAGGTACCGGGGAGCTGTCCCCAGTCTCAGTGCTGAAGTGGCAAAGGGACAGTGACCAGAATGCCACTGTGCCAACCCAGTCAGGAGGGAACCTGGGAAACGCGCTTCCTTCTGTTTTCTTCTTTCCTCTCTGGAGCTCCTGCTGCCAAAATCCCAAAGGGACCAGAGGACAAGGGGGTCCTAGTGACATCACCTGCATCAGGCAGCCTCCCAGAGCAGCAGGAAAGTGTGTGCACAGCGGATGCTGCTGTCAGCTTCCCTAGGAGCAGAAGCTGAGGCAGGGGTGCTGGAGTGGAGCAGATCAGAGGACAAAGGGCCATGCAGAGAGGTAGTGCGTGGCAGGTCTGGCCCATCCTGGCTTGGGGACTCAGCACATAGGGGTCACAGGGGTAGCCTTCTCCACTGCCACCAGCATCAGGCATTGTGGGAGCAGTTGTGAGCCTCAGTGC
>PVLD010029628.1:0-17811 GCA_004027595.1 Dinomys branickii
CCCTACTATCTTCTCTATAATTTGGTATTTCCTTTAATGTTTTTGTGTTAACTAATGTGAAGATAACTATGTAATACAACATCCAGTTCTAATTCCCTACTATATTCTGTATAACTTTGTATTTTCTGTATTGTTTATGGCTTTTCTGGTTCATATGTCTCCATTCTTTTGTCTTTAAAATAAAATTAAAAAAAAATAACATGATCTCTAAATCCATCCATTTTCCTGCAAATGATAAAAAAAAAAAAAAAAGGCTTTTAAGGAAATAGGCTTTTATTGTTCAACGTGTAAACATTCTGTTTGGATTTTAAAAACTTCGTTATGGACCAGGACAGTACACTTACTAGGCTTACAGAGTTAAAAAACAAAATAGGACTCAGGCTTAGGTACTTATGGATTCAAACAAGTTTTTAAATCTCTGTTGGGATGACTTCTCTGTATCAAACACTAGATTTTAGATTTGAATAATGTCAATTACCATAAGATAGCTATATTCTGGTTTATAAATAGAAAAGGAAAAATCAACCCAGTGTATGTCTGATTTAAGATCCACGTTTCTGCAACCGCTAGCAAAACAGAAAGTCTATTTGACTTAGTATGTCATCTATGGCATGTTAACATATGCTTCCTGGCAATTCGATAAAAACTGTTTGCATAGGAACTCTAACTTGTAAATGGGACCACATTCGAGTCATGGTATTTTAATCTTCTTTATCTTTTTTGTCCTCACAGACAGCCCATGTTTGATGAATTAAACAACACTTAATCACATAAGCTGATATGATGGAATTAATAATGAATTATGTGGAATTTGGATACTTACATATTTGAGCATTTCTTGTGGATTAAAAAAGTTAAATCTTGTAGATTATAAAAAATAGATGAAATAGTAACCTTGTAAGGTTTTTGCCACACTAGAATGATAAATCAGTAGCAGAGTTCATTCTTAAAATTTAGCACCTCCCTTGTAATTTCTTAAGAAAAGTGAAAAGAATCAACCTTGGGTAAATATTTCAATGAGAGTTAAAAAATCAATATTATTTTAAAATCTCAAACCTATGGATAAATTTCCACTATTGAGCAAAGTGCTATGATAATGTGTACATTCTTATTCTGTAGAGTCAGAACACAGCTAGTTCCATTGCTGATTCATGTGGAGTGGTCTTCCTAGAATCACAGTGCATTCAAAACCATTTTACCATCATTAAATGATCATAGTCACATCATGATGTCATATTACTAATGCAATACATATTTCTATTCTCTTCCAAGTCCAATTCCATTCTTGGCCAATGACTACCAATTGAAACTGAGATCCACTGAATAAGTTCTCATTTCTACCCCACCTTTTCTGCAGAATAAGAAGCAAGCTGTTCTTAAAAAACACACATAGTGACATAGAAAAAGATATATACACTTAACGTGTTTGAAGATAAATGTACGAATTTCTCATGTCATACTCTCACTTTCCCAGGCAAGTTGTTCATTAATTCATCTTACTCCACTGGCTCCTAACCATCTGCTTGTGCATATTTTCAAGATTTCTGTTTGCTTGCTCATCTTTTCCTTCAAGGTCAATTGTTGTTTTCAAAGTATTTTTTCCCAAAGTTTCCCTCACCTATGCCTATTTGATCACCAGTACCTTAAACTCTGGTTATTTTTCAATTACTAGTGACTTGAAATTTCTAAACATTGGCTGGTTATCAGTGCTTTCGGAAGGAAGGAAGGAAGGAAGGAAGGAAGGAAAGAAAGAAAGAAAGAAAGAAAGAAAGAAAGAAGAGAAAGAAAGAAAAGAAAGCTGATGTTGATGGTTAGTCTTACTCCTTAGAAGCTGGCCTGACACAGCCAGGTCTCTGTGTTATAGAAACTGGTCTGATATCTCAAGTAGGCCAAATTGTCCTCTTACTGGACATAAAAACATCTCAGAGAAAATCCGCGTAGGACATTCTCCCTCTGGACCCATTTCTGTGACAATAGTGATTTACCCAAGGTGGTATGACTCAGTGATCTTAAAATCACTGCCTGGCTTTCACATCTGGGCTGGAAATGGAAAGATGACCCTCTCTGCTATTGTTCCTACACTGGGGTTGCCAGTTCTTGTGTTCCTTGCTGTACACAACCCCCCGGCTTGTAAGAAGGATGAACAAAACGAAAGTAGGAGACACGGTTAGATAAGGAGATGGTGTCCTGAGGTCTCCACTGGTGTTCCCCAATCTCAGATGTTTCTACCCTTCAGGTGTCTCTGCTTTTGCTGGAGTCTGGCCACTCAGCAATTCCTTAGATTCCCAGAAGGCATCTGTTTATCTTATATTTTAGCTGAACCCGGGTTTCCATCACACAGAAACCGACTACTCCAAACGGGTGCACTTACCTACATTCTTCTGCTAGTTTCAATCCAATATTTTGGGACCAGATAACCAAAAAAACTAAATTAAATTAAATACAGTATTCTTAGATAAAGGATTGTAAAGAAGCAGAAAGACATGCACAGATCCTGACCTGGATGATGAACTGCATTCTGATAGTATACGTTCTTCCACATCATTGAGAGGTATATCAGATGTTTCTGCAATATATTTTTTTAACCTTGGAAATAGCTGTGAAGATGAAAATTCCTGTTGCTGAAAAGCACCATCCGCAGAGGTATTGCACAGTGTGGACGTGACAGAAAGGCGAATGGCATATAAACCATACCGCACATCCTTTTCTTTTGAAAAGGAAAAGAAGATACTGATATCTAGCCAAACAAATTCTGTTTGGATTTGAATTTTTACTTTTTTCTAAAGAAACACGTTTGAATTTACTATTTAAGGTCACAGCTTTGCAATTTGCTGGGATGATAAACCTGAGGCTTAGTAAATAAAAATGAATGACCTTCACTAAGAAACTTTATTGTGTTATCAGACTTTTCTCCTCTATGGAAAACAAGCCTTGGTTATAACAAGTGACTGAAACAGGAAGGAGACAAGACAGGGTCTTTATATTTAGTTCCATACAACTCTTTATGATTAAAAGTGATGTTATTGTTGCAGTACATTAGATATTTCAAAGTGTCATGGTTTCTAAAACAGAGACCTTCCAGAGAGAAAAAGCACATAAAGGCTTGTTCTCTGAAGTTAAGATGGTAGCACCATCAACTGGGTTTACCATGAACAGCAATACCGTGCACAAGAACATAGTTTCCTGTGATGATATGTTCACAAATTACAGGTGCCCCTGAAGCAAGATCCTCTGACTGTGCTCTTGTACCTGAACACCTGGTGATCAGATGTGTTGAGGCCAACTAGCAGCCTTCAGTGAGGTGAAGTTAGCTGCTTTCTTTCCTCTGTTTAGAGGATAATGAACGCTAGGGCAAACAGCATAGACGCTACCCCTTGTACTTGAGGACCACAGGAACCCTTCCTTCCTTGCTTTTATTACTCGGCTCATCAGCAGCCACTGGGGGAGGGGGTCGTGCAGGAATCCGAGTCTTCAAACAGCCGTCCTGTGTGACCTAGCAAGAACCTTGAGCTTCAGAGAAAGACAGCTGGCTCTGAGGACACAAAGAGAGTCCAGTTTTAACCCCCTCGGTTCACACCGCTGTACAAAAACTGTCAGCGGGGACCTCTTGGTATTTTGACAGCTTTCTTATCCCGTTTTCCAAGGAAGAAGATATTCTCCCTTTAAAAAAAAAAAAAATGACTAGTCTTTGTTTCTTTATCAGCTTCAGAGAATATTAAAGGACACATTTGAATTCTCTGTCCTGGGAGGCCCGTGTAGTAAGAGTGAATTATACGGGAGCTCCCTATAGAGCCCCTGCTGGGTAATGGGGCCCCATTGCAAATTCCCTCTGCTCCCCCAGATGAATGGAGTCAGATCACTGAATGATCTGACTTATAAAGGCCTTTCAATTTCAAATCTTTATGATATAATACGTAATGCTTTATAAATGACACTTTTACTGACCTGTATAATAAAATATATAATCATTTGGCTTGACAAATGTTGGCGCAGTAGATTGATGGTGCCGAGTGTGTTATTACTTATCATTATTTACCGCTGCTTGAGATTCAGTAGTATTGCTATTCAATAAGGCGTATTCAGTATATTTTAAGAAATATATCTTCGGTAATTTGAAGCTCATACATCCATATGTAAAATATCTGGAGTATTCATTCGGTAGTTAACAAATGTGTTTCATTTGATGATATGTTTCCTTTCGGTCCTCCTTTCCTCCCACATTTCCACACTGGGCTTCAGACAGTTCCAAGAATGGTTTGGAAAGCTGTATTTGTTTTCCTGTCTGTCGAAGCCCCAGTACTTTCCACAGCCCAGGAACAGGGATTATCTGTTGAATAAACAAATGTTTAGTAATTTAAGTGGGTTGATACACATAGGATACTAGCAACACTGAAACAAAGAAGTTAGTAAAGTATTAGCTATAGTTTTCAGAAATATTTGGATGGGTTGTCTGTGTATAAGCATACATAATTTCAGTGAACATACTTTTCTCTGTAGGTTAAACATTGAGCAAGATTCCCTGATTTTTAGAGGTATGTCTAGCAAGTGTGCCTAAAACATCCATCCTAATCTATCACTTTAACATATTCATTTGGAATGGAGGGACTTTCTTCAAGGGACCCTTGCAAATGCACCTTGACTGCTCATAATTCCCAATGGGGTGGAGATTAGCTCCCCAGGGGGCTGAGACAGGAGAGCAAAGCTGTTCACTTTCACTGTTTGCCTCAGGTTTGTCTCACAGCTTCCGAAACATTTGAAAACCTGAAGATTTGTGGAGAAAGAATACACATTAATCAATATAACACATTCTCAAGATTAAAGAATTTGCAAACTAGTAACTGTAGGCATTATTTTTTCATTAATGAATCCGCAGCTGTTTGGGGGGATAACAGCCACTGGTTGGGGGAAGTGGAGGCTTCAACATTTATTCTAAATTAAAATAATCATCCTCAGATTTAGAAAAAAATATCAACTATGAATGACAGTATCAGCACTGCTTTGGAGTTTTGTGTTATTAGTTTCTCTCTACAGAGAACATTTTTGAAATTTTATTTAGGGAGTGGAAATAAGATCTTGACAAATGCTGTGAATAGTTGTTTTTGCAGTTGAAAAGTGGTTTGCTTCTTGGACGTTCAAATTTTTCAAAAAAACGTTGATAAGTTGGAGAAAACTGGGAACACTCCAGTTATGTTTTCAGCTGTGTCAGTGGGGAACAGAGGGAACACCCTATAAATATCAGACTTTCCTTTCTTCTTGCAGGGCTAGAATCACTGCAATGCAACTCAGTTGCCTTAGTCAAGTGCTGTCAGGTACAAGTTTTCTCTACCCAGTGGGGAGCATGCTGTGCAAAACCAAACTATTTTTAGGTGTATTGTTGAGTGAACAGAAGTATTAACATGACACTGAAATATTCAGTGTATTTAAAAGTACCCAGTAGAAGATGGTTTTTAAAGAGTTTGGAAAAAAAATCTATGATATGCAAAGTGTACCAAAGATAAAAAAGTACACAAACTAAAATGATAAATCATCTGTCTTATATAAATTAATGTAATTAGCAATGATGGAACTTAGAGGTTGACTGGACTGTTTGAGGATGTCTTCACTGACAGAGTTGTCACTGTATTCAGCTTGCCTCTGCTGTCCACTATATTTGACAAGCTCATTGCTCATCCAAAACTAATGGACCTACCATTTGATACCTACGGGCCTACAGATCAAATAATGTCAACTCTGAGCTCATCTCCTTCTCTAAGGACAACTTTCTTAGAAACTCCAAAATACAATAGCTTCACAGATGAAAATAATGTAGTATTGTTATGGGTAAGTGACTTAATATAATAAGTCATATTTCAGATCTGTTTATTGATCTCCAATGAAAGCTAAGGCAACATAAAAAACAATTATGTTAGGGGCTGAGGATATAGCTCAGTAGTACAGCAACTGCCTTGCAAGCTGGAGGTCCTGAGTTTGATTCCTGACACCAAAACAAACAAACAAACAAAAAAAACAAACAAAAAACCCAAACAAAAACCACCAAAAAAACCCTATGATGTGAAATGTAAAATAAACTTTTTTCCTGTCTTAATTTATGAGCCATGTATGAACACAAAATCTTACGGTCCTCTTGTCCCTAAGATCAAAGTTTCAGGTTTTGTTTTATTTTATTTTTGAAATGTATGCAGGTCTCGCTACTCTTCAATCTGTCTTCTTCTATTTATATTACCATATCATGGAGAGAGAGTTGCTGAGGATGTGCAGAGGCCAAACCCACTAATTAGGTAGTGTAGAGTACAGCTATAAAAATAACTCCTGATGATGTAAAAAAAAAAAAATCTGCATTCTAGGACAGAGGACAGTTTTCTGCTACTTTTCTATTACTTGTCTCATCTGGGCTTGCTTAAAATATACAGCAAATGTGTTTACACAGTGCAATAGTAAAATTTCAGAAATAGATGGGCAAACTGGGTTGGAAATGTTTGATTTCTCCCTATCTCTTTTTTCTATACTGTGAGTTGTTTTCACGTTGAATTTCTTTATTTTGCATCCCCAGCATTTAGCGAAGTGGCATACAAAAAACAGATGCCCAAAATATCTCAGTAAATGACTAGACACAGAACCTGTGGAGATGAGAATTAATAGGTGACAGATTAGGGAGAGTGTGAGTGATAGGCGAAGGAGTCAGCCGTTTCCCACTTCTCAGTGACAGTCGCTTCGCACGGGGCAGCTTTGGTTCCTGGGTACCTGTTACTTCCGGTATTTACCACGATAGAAAAATAACGCACATTTGCATCCCTCTTGTTTTGCTAATTCTCTGGTGCCTGGAGGTTCTGACTCCTGTTCCAGAAGAAAGCTTATTCTCCATTTTACTATGTTTTTCCCCAGACAGAACATTCTTCTATATTTTGTTATAGTTGCCTTGATTCTAATCCTAGTGTAGGAGGTTCTCATCTCATGTTGATAACTAAGAAGAGATCTGAACAAAGCTTTACTAAATCTATTTTAAATGTAAGTGTAATAAAATTACAGGAGTCAGAAATTGATTTGTTCGTAGATCAGTCTATGTATTTCAGTGCACAAATAATATGAATAAATTGATGGATATGTCAGCATTATCTTCTTTAATAAGTTCATTTAATATAAGATAGGTAAAGATGCATTACACAGCAGTATTTTAAAATATTGTGTTGTATTAATATAGTAGGGAAAAAACTAAGGAGATAAATTCCTAAGAACTTTACCCAAAAATCGAATTCTTTGTGTTAAGAATAAGCATATCCTATTATGTATGTTTTCAATAAATGGAAAATCTTTAATAAATATAATTAAAAAGAATTGGATATTTAGACACAAAGTTTAAATAATATATTCTTAGAAGAGCTAACAAAATAAGTAACTAGGCCTGAAAATTAAGTAAAGTAAATTTCAGCAAAATTGCTAGGAGCACAGTTTCTCCCAGCATAACTGTAAGTAAATTATGAAAATCAGTGAATAGCCTGTGGATAATAAAAACCAGATTATGCAAAACACTAATGTATTTATTTTTTAAGAATATGTTTGCACTGACAAAGAAGGACCCTACATGATATGTTTTGTTGCTTTTCTTCTGTACAAAAACACATTGCTAGTTCATCATGCCTTGTTTCCAGATATTAAAATTCGGGTAATTTTTAATAACAAAAGTGAAAGTTCTGCTTTTACACACATAAAGTTGCTCACCAATAAAAATAATTTAAAATTTTAAAAAACTTTACTCGATTTAATTTTTCTCAAATGTTTCCAGTGATTCATTTCTAGCTAAGGTCTTTCTCTTGGCTTTTTCCACATCCTTGTATGGCAGTCCTAGTGAAGGACCACATGTTTTACTTTTCTGCTTCTTGGGTGTATTAATCAGTTTTCCCATAGCTGGAACAAATACCTAACACTCACAAGTTAAAGGAAGAAAGATTTAAGTTAGCACATGGTTTGAGGGGAAAAGGTTCAATCCATAGTCAGTTGGCTCCAAAGAAGGAATATTATCAAGGAAGAACGTGACACAGTGAATTTGCTTAGTTCATGGCAGCCAGGGAGCAGAGCAGGGGACCAAAGTCAGAGAGGAAGGGATGAAAAACCATGTACATTACCCAGGGCCACAGCTCTTTAACCCACCTTGATACACCCAGGAGCTAGATATAATAATATGCTAGGCATCTCTTACTCTACTGAGGTTGAGATCAAGACTGGTGATCACAATTCACCCCAGTCAAATTCACACACCAACACATCTCCTTAAACTATACTTAATCTCTGTATAAAAACAATGGCAAGTGCATAATGTAGACTAACATACAATTATCATGCTTACAACCAGAATGCAACATTCTGTTTCCCAAAGTCACAAAAATTCTAAAATTTTGCAGAAGTCCAAGTTCGTGTCTCTTCTGAGACTCAAGACAAACTCTTAGAAATGTACTTCTGTCAAGATAAAATGAATTTTTAAAAAGGCAAGTTCTATAATCTCTAGGTTCAACGACACAGGACGAAATTTCCCATTCCAAAAGAAAATAGGGAGATAGAAAAGAAAAAGAGGAATAGAGGGATAGAAAAGAGTTTGACCAAAGCAAAACTGAGACCCACTAGGGCAAACATTGAGTCGTATGGTTCCACATACAACATTTAGGACACACAGTAGTAATATGGGAGTTCCAAAGGACTTTTGGAGCCCCACCCCAGGAGCCTTGCCACGCAGTCTCTCACTTGGGTTAGCTCCATTCACAGTCTGAAGCTTTCAGTGTCAGATATTCCATGTTCCTGGCATCTCTAACTTGAGGTCTCCACTGCAGCTTCAGCCTCATTGCCACAGCTTCATGCATTGCCCATTCAGGGGATCCTGGCCTAGCCTGGCCTCAAGTGACATCTTTTGAAATTTGAGTGGAAGACTCCCTGACCCTACAACTCTTGTATTATACATGCCAGTAAAACCAGCATCATGTGGATAATGCCAACATCTGCTGTCAGCAGAAGCAATACCCAGACCTCCTTGGACCATGGTTGAAGCAACCTCTGAGGGCATGGATGGTTGAGCATGGTGAAATGAACCCCAGAAAATCAATATGCTGGCAGTTCTTTTTAGACAGAGGTCCCAGGGACTTTCTACTCAAATGAAAGTTTGATGTTTTTGTAGCCTTAAACCTACTCTGGGTGGTATCTTATGGATTCCAGAGATGTCCTCAAGGCATCTGTGCTCTTCTTCCTCTAAAAAGTAATCTCTTTTTAATGGTGAGAACATTTTTAAAAGCAACACCCCTTTTGGCCAGAACTTTACACATGGTTACTTCTGGGCTAAAATTTACATTTTTCAAAAGTTTCTGCTCTGCATTTTGCCTCTAGTTCTCATTACAAATCCAGCTAAAAGGGGCAACATTACCCATGCCACAGTCTGAAAGTCAAGCTGTCTTGAGATTTTTTTCTACCAAATTAATTCATCTATCATCCTTAATCTCAATCTTCTGCAGAGTCTCAGGACATGGGCAATATGTAGACAAATTTTCTGCCAGAGTGTAGCATATATGCTTGCTAGTCCAACTGCCAAAGGAGTCCTTATTCAGAGCAGAAACCGCCTGAGCTCGACCTTCATTGTGCACAGTCCAATCAGTGTCCTTGTCTCCTGAGCTCTAACCAGAATCCACCAAGCTCTCTATACAGCATTCTAGGGCTTATCTAGCCTACTTCTTTTTTTTTTTTTTACGGTACTGGGATTGAACTCAGGACCTTGTGCTCGCCAGGCAAGCACCTATTCCACTGAGCTATATCCCCAGCCCCTAGCCTACTTCTTAACACATTTCCAAATGCCTCCTGTAAATCACTTCCAAAGTCTTCTAAACTCCATGGTCAGACACAGTCACAGCATGGACCTGCTTCTTGGGTATCAATTTTCTATATTAGTCAGCTTTCTTGTCACTGAAACGTAATACTCAATCACCATGATTTTAAAAAGGAGAGGTTGAATGTGCTCACACTTTCACAGGTCTCAAGCCCTGGCTGCCTGACGCCAAGGCAGGAGCATTGGGGCAGAGGGGCTGGTTAGTTTAGAGGGACCAGGAAGCACAACAAGGAAAAAGAGCCAGGAAGGGGAGGATGAGGGACCAGACAATGACCTCATGGTTGTGTCTCCATAAGCCCTTTGGGCATACCTAGAGGCCTACTCTACCCATCCTGGGGGCAGACCTCAAAGTCAGTCAAGTTGAAATTTCACGATAACCACGATACCCAAATAATTTTATTGAAAACAATATCACCTTAAATACATGCAGTTTAACCCTCCTGGCAACTTCTTCTTTAGGGGAAGCCACAACATTTATTTAAGTGTATTTTTGTTCACATTCCATCCCCCCTTAAGTTCGCTGAGAGATACCTGGCACAGTAACCTGCACACATTTAAAGTGGACAATTTATTAAGTTTTGACTCATGTATACAAAGCTCTGAGCATCATGATAGGAAAAAGAACATAGTCGTCGTTTCTAAATTGCTTTTCGATCTCCTGGCCCATTTTCTTCAAGGTCCAGGAGCATTTCTGAAAACAACAACAGCAACAGAAAAGTGAGGCAAGGAGAACAAATCAATGTTTTCCGTTACGCTGTCTGTCCTCTGCTTCTAAGGTGTTACAATAACTTATAAAATGAATTTTATGCTTATAACTTAAGATACTTTTATTGTCTTCTGTACACATCTGCTGAGAATTGCTTTTGTTTCTTTTTATGGCGGTGATGGTACTTGCCCCCAATGTTTCCTCTGCCACTTTTCCTTCAGTCATAGCTATCCTGAATTTTAGCTTGACAGAAATACACTCTCCAAACTGACAACACCATTTCCTGGCTTCCCTTGGAGTTCAGTCTGACCCGGCTCTGTCTAAAGGGTACTAGCGGAAGTAGTAAGGGCAGTGACCTGCCATTGTCTAGAAGGGAAGGAGAGGGTTACAGAGGCAAAATCCTTGGCCCTCTGGCTGTCTGTAGTGAAGTTATGATCCTTAAGAAGGAAACTGCAAAAACCGGAGAGGTCTGTGTTAACTTGGACTTCTTCAATTATGAGGTAGAAGAATGGGAATTCATTTATATTGTTCAAAGTACTATTATTTCTGGGTTCTTGGTTACTGAACCAAAAACTATATCACAATTAGTACACTATATGGCCTGAATTATTTGTGTCCTCTCAAAATTCCTATGTTGAAACCTACTTCTCAATTAAGAGGGAGGCCTTTTAGGTAGTGCTGTAACCCTCAAGTGGGATTAGTAATCTTACAAAAGAAGATCGAGAAGGCTCATTCAATCCTTTCACTAATTAAGGACACAAAGAAGGCTCCATGTATGAAACAGTGGGCTTCCCCTAGACACCAAGTCTAGTGGTACCTTGTTCTCGGAATTCTCAGACTCTAGAACTGCTGTGAGAAATAATTTCTGCTGTTCATAGGTCGTCCAATTTATTACAATTATTTATTTTTTTGCTTTGTGTTTTGAGACAGGTTCTCTCTGTGTAGTTCAGGCTGGCCTTGCATTTACTATGTATCCCAGGCTGCCCTTGAACTCATGGCAATCCTCCTGCCTCAGCCTCCTCAATGCTTGTATTACAAACATGCACCGCATGGCCAGCATGCATTTTTGTTGTAGCAATTGGAAAGGACTAAGACAACTTCTATTTTACTGATGAGGAAAATGAAGACTCTAAATGGTTCTTAGAACAATCTTATTACTGCTATTATTTGCTTCTTCTAAACTAAACTCAAGGATGAAGAATGAACTACTTGGAATCACTTCCAATAAATGCTAAAGACTGTCAGGCATTTGCTTAGGAAAATGTTTTAGTAAGACTGGCAACTTGGAATGCTTACATAGCCGCTGCTGCTCAGACTTCAGTGTAGTCCTATAAAAGTCTTTTCTCTAGAATTGTCCTTTGGAGGAATCCCTGCCTAGGTATACTAGGCTCATGCATTGTATCCAGAACGTTAATATTCTCCCCATTTTCCAGGGTTATTGCTGTTATGACTTCATTACAGAAGCAGTTGGAAACTTTTTCTAGAATGAATAACAGGACTTCATTTGATATCATCAAGTAAATAGCCCAGCAGTACGCTTTCTCAGTGCTCTGTCAGGAAAGACTGAGTGTTAAATATGTCATCGTATAATTCACTTTTTTATATGCAGAAAGTCTCATTTGACATTATCTCAGGGCCACAGCTGCACCGATTTGCCTGCTTCTCTCACATCCCTAAACATTTGGAGTTTCTTTATTAGAATGGTAGACGTTATGCAATGAAGGTAGTTCTGAAGAGCTGTACCATAACAGACGTTTACTGCTGCTGCCTTGAAATATCAGGCTCAGCAGATGAACAGGTTGCCTAGCAACCGATGCTGCAAGCTCCAGCACCTGCTCTTGCCCACTGAGACTGACAAAGGACCCATCCCTGGCTGTGCCTGAACCTTCCTGTTTAGAGTGCCGAGGGCGAGGCCAAAACCCACAAAAGGAGACAAGGGTGATTAAGCACGAGATTTAACGAGTAGAGTTTCTCTCTCTCTATCAACCTATCATTTATCTTTTTTACTGTCTCTAAATATATAGTTAGAAACACAGAGTTAGAAACTTTTCATCAAGAAATTCCTGTAGTAATTCAGAGAGAGAAGGAACCTAGAAAATGGGAGTAGAAAAATTATTTGAAAAAAAGCAAAACAGAAATGGACCTACTGCGGGCTCTCCCTTTCCACTTGATGCTGAAATGCAGTTCATTTGGGCTGAGAATTGTATCTAATGCGTGCATGACTAGGCGTGTCCAAGGAAATTTATCTTAGAACACAGCAACCATAAAATGACTTTTGAATATATGAACAGGTAGAACTGCATGTTTTTCTCCACCGATTTATATGCACTCATGGCTATGTGTTATGCTCAAATTGTTGAGCATTGCTAGCTGTCTGATTTAGCTTTTTATACACTGGGAACAAGATTTTATTTTTATGGCTCAAATAAAATTAACTCATGAAATATTCCTTTCATGCACCATTTCACAGACAATATTTTTTTTTCTTGGTGATTCCAAAATATGTAAACACGAAGTACCAGGCACAATGTATTTGTTTAAAATAGATTCTGTGTCCTGTGTATATGGCAATCCTTTTTGTAAAATATTCAGGGAAACTATTATAACTTCTTTTGTTTTGGGAACAATGAAAAATTAATTTTATAATCCCTTCTATTTGGGAGGTATATCATTAATCATTAATTCAGTCTCATTTCAAATAAAATTAAATTCAAAAGTTTTAATTTTCATGGTTACAAAACTCATGACCCAACCAGCATATTTTAAAAATACATGTACACTTTAAGACAGGAATTTCCCTCACATAAATTTATCTTAGAATAGGCTCCCCATAAATGAAAGCATACCGGGTCAGAATACTCTATGAAATATTTATTTTAAAAGCAGAAACTTGATAACTTCAGTGTCCACTAATAATTACTAATGTCATAAATTATAGCCATAAAATGGAATACCAAATAGATATTAGAAATAATGATATGTAAGCATGTTTTTGCCAGAAATATACCCAAGACACATTAAATAGAAAAAATTTGAACAAAGAGCCTTACTTGTATGAAAATACAGAGTATATACATGTGTAAATATGTGTGTAAACATATCAGTGATCTTTGGAGAAAATGTTTAGGATACATAAGGAATTGTGATAGGATGGGAATTTTGCTGTTTTCCAGAAGTGCTTTCACCTTTTAAAACAATCCCAAGTATATATTACTTTTCCAGTAAAAGTTGCTAAAATATGTATTGCTTAGTATCTGCATTTATGTTTCATTCAGATATACATGAACTGAAAAAGTTTTTTTCCTGACATTTTAGCGAAGCACCTTCATAATCACTGCATCTTCATTAATCCCTGTCAGAAGAAAGGCTACATGTGGTGGCCCTAGGTCTCTCTTTGGTCTTACGTATACTTCTAGTGTCTTGAGTAAATTAGCTCATGAACTTTCTGAATTATAGGCAATTATGTTTTGAAAAGTCCTGCTAATAGTAGGGGATTAAGAACAAACAAGTGTGATACTGATTTTTTTCCCTTTCTTTCTCTCTTTTATTTTTGGTACTGGGAATCGATCTGAGGACCTTGTGCTTGCCAGGTGGGTGCTGTGCTGCTGAGCTATGTCCCCGGCCCTCCTTTCTCTTCTTGAAGTCCCAAAGCCAGTCACATAATTATCTTCTTTTTTTTGTTTTTGTTTTTGTTTTTTTGGGCGGTACTGGGGATCGAACTCAGGACCCTGCGTTTGCTAGGCAGGCGCTTATTCCACTGAGCTATACCCCCAGCATAATTATCTTCTGTTCAATCTATTTTCTCCACTAGTAAAATAATGGAGCAAGTGTTAATGAAATAGCGCCACTGACCTTGTATAATTTATTATGCAAACCATCTTTATGCAAGAACATTTAGAATAAATATTCTGTATTTATTGCACTGTGATGCATGTCTGCCATGGTTTATATCTCCCATTTCAACCCCTCCCTTTGCTATTGTGAACAGAACTTCCAGGTTTATGGAGAAAAGTGATGACAGTTGCTAGGATGCTGACAGAGTAAGAGGCTAGATCCATGAATAAATTCCCAACAGTGGCTCCAAATGAGACGGATCAAATACAGAGGATTTAATGACATCAAGAAGGGCTGACGGCCAGTTCCCAGTGGTTTTGTGAGGTAAAACAAGTGACATGATGATACAGAGGCACTAAGGTATACATGGTAGAGAATATAGAGAAGCTTGAAAACAGAAGTGTATTTAAGAACTCACGTACTACTTACCAACCCTGTGCAAGCACATGACCTTTGAGAAATGGATTCAACTCAGCCTTCTGTTTCCTAGTTCATATATTCCACCCTGTGCTTGGCTGTTCTTGTTTTTGTTTGCTGTGGGTTTTTTTGTCTAACAAATTCTGAGACAAGTTTCTTGCCACATCGCTTACTCAAAGTAGCGCTACTTCCTGACAGGGAGCTTACTAAGTACAGGGCTGCACTCAAAGAATCCTTACTCATGTTGAATCTGGTCCTTTCTTCTCTTCCTCTATCATGTGATTGAGTAAGAAAACTTACCTCAGTAACATTCTTAGGAGATGGCAGAAGATACACTATTTGAGCATGAATGCCTATGTACTTCCAAAACTCATATGTAGAAACTTAAACTCCAGGATAATGGTCTAGACTTAATCACTTTGCAGAGGTGATTCAGACATGAAGGATCCACTTGCATGAATGGGATTGGTGTCATCATGGAAGATACTTCCAGGTGGCTTACCTTTCCATCTCTTCTCCCCTGTAAGGCCACAGCATCCCTCCCTTTGGTCGTTTCATCATTTGAGAACAGAGAAAGAAGCACCATCTTGGAAATAGAAAGCATTCCCCACCAGACACCAAAACTGCTGGCACCATGATCTGGGACTTTGCAGCCTCCACAACAGTAAACATTACATTTAGATTATTTCTGAACTACCCAGACAGTGCTATTTTGTTATAGCAGCAATGATGTTACAACAGCTATTGTTTTATTTTTGTATTTTATATTAAGATATTAAACGTCAAGTAGTAGCAGTTGAAGGCACTTTGACCTCAACTTGACTAACTCCTATAGGCTGGTTCTATCATCTTGTGTCTTCTCAGCTTCACCTAATTATTCTCAAAGATACAGCTTTTGGAGCTTGACAGATTTGGTTTAAAACCTTGACTTTTGTCATTGATTGGTTTCCTCAGATTTCTTACCTTAGTATGTAGTGGTAATAATAAAAACATTCTTGGGCTTATTTTGAAATAAATGTGATTGTGCTTTTTAATATGCCTCCCAGAGTAATTGGTAAACATTAGGTCATGATATCTTCTCTTCTTTCCTTGAGAAAAATTACTTGTTTTTTTTTAAGCTAAGTAAAGGTAGTTTGTGTTGAGTACCTTTCTTTAGTGTTGCTGGTGGTGCATTGGAAATGTCTGTGATTGGCAGTGAGGTTGGCTCCCTACCGTTAGTTCTCCACAGCACCAATTCCATGCTTTCCGTGGGTCATCTCTTCCCTTCTTTTCCATTCAGGCAAACCTTCCAGCTCCTACTCCTTGGATCACAGGCCACCTTTTCTTCTATGCTTTTTTTTTGCGGTACTGGGGCTCGAACTCAGGACCCTGCGCTTGCCAGGCAGGCCCTTATTCCACTGAGCTATATCCCCAGCCCCCTCTTCTATGCTTTTGTTCCTATCAATTTCCTTCCCGGGGGACATCTCCTTTATTACCACGCCATCGTCTCCCTAATGCAGAGACCCTGCTTGTGTTACCCTGTGTTCAATAGATTCTCCGCCAATATGGCCGCCACACGCACTTACTGTTTTGTGAAGAGAGTTCGATTTATTGATAATTCCAAATGTTATGGGTTTTTCATTATACTGAGTTGAAAGCTGCTTGTTTATCTTACACTTTGGTTCTAATTTTGCCTATTAGAACCATGTAGAATAAATCTAATCCTCTTCTCTGTGATTCATTTAAGGGGTTGAAGAAAACTAATACATTTTCTGTGGATTTTCTTTTCTCTAAACTAACCAGCTTTAGAGCTTTCACCTTTCCACCAAATAGTTGAATTTCAAGATCTGTGTGCTCCTGCTTGCCTTCCTTTGTTCATTGCTGGTTTGTTGATGGTCTTTTGAAACTAAACTGAACTCAGTAGCTCCCATTTGGGTTGTTTATTGAACAATTACAGCTGAAGATGACCTCTTTTGACCAGACAGCATACTTCTATTAATACAGCCCAGTATTCCATTTGCTATTTAAATCAGTCATACCCTTCAACTGGCTCAGCACATCTCACACTAGACAGACTTTCCTAGTAATTGTGTGGCCTTT
This sequence comes from Dinomys branickii, assembly GCA_004027595.1. Taxonomy (NCBI): domain Eukaryota; kingdom Metazoa; phylum Chordata; class Mammalia; order Rodentia; family Dinomyidae; genus Dinomys; species Dinomys branickii. The sequence goes on from PVLD010029628.1 coordinate 16,896, forward strand.
GAGTCAAATGGCTTGTCTTCATGTTTAGATCCATCATTTATAAACATGTGACTTTAAAAGACTAAACACACTATGCCTCAGTTCTTTTAATCTGTAAAATGATGACGGTAATAGTATTGTTGTGAGTTTAAGATGACCTTGCATACAAGGCATTTAGCACCACTGATAGTCAATAGTAGCTAGAATTTTATGTAGCTAAATCCAGTGCATTGCCATTAAGGAAATCAGCCCTACTCTTTTCCCTCAGTACCTGAGCTTGTGCAGTCTTTTGGACACGATGTGAATATCTTCAAATTATTTCTGTATATACCATTGTGTTAGCTTGAAAATAGGCATATTTCTTATGTATTATGTATAGCTATTATTTTACATTTTACTGTCCTAATCATTTTCCCCATTTTGTGTCACTTGCTGAGTTTCTTGATGTACCTTCTCTGTCTTTATCGGTGCTACTAATTAAAGTACGACTGTGATTACAGGAACCAAAGTGCAAAGCTACTGGAAAACCTTTCTTCATTCTCCCTTTATGCCACTCCTCACTCTATCAGTGATATTCCTGGATTGTCTATTCAACCAGCAAAGATAACCTCAACAAATAACCCAGTCTAGGACCTGCGTTTCTCCTTCCAGTTCCAAATCCTTTGGACTCTTAGAAACCTAGTACATTGCAGGCCCTCAAAAAAGAACTAAGCCAGCATTGCAACCAAATGGTTGTGCAAACACAAACCCGACAATTATTGATTTTGTGTTTTGGAATCAGTAGTGGATTCTCAGTGTTCACGGTCTTTGAGCTGAGACTGAGAGCACCATTATTATTGGTGGTGCTGGTGGTTATAAAGATAGGAACAGAGTAATTTCAGACCCAGAGGGAAAGCCCTGTGCTCAGGCTCTAAGGGTGTAAATGTTTATAGTTTAT